>VXAB01001227.1:0-15967 GCA_013399175.1 Odontophorus gujanensis
GAATCAATGAATCTATGAATCTAAGCCCTCTGTGGTAGCTGGTTCTCTAAGAAATAGTAACATGGAGACTGAAAAACCTTTACTAAATCACACTGCAATATCAGATGCAACAAATTCTACTTCTGAAATAAGATCCAGTATAAAGGAAGATTGGTTATCAAAGTAAAAAGCATTCCTTCATTTTCAAAGTCTGGCAGATGTCACTTTATCATTTAGTAAGCAGGTCTACAAGCACATAAGTTTATCTTTTGCCAATAAATTCAGCTCAAGACAAAGCAAAATGTAATGGATCACTTTGAATTAGAAACAAAAAGGAATCGGGGTGCTTTTTAAAAGTCTAAAGTAGGGCCTTTAATTGAGTGATCTCTACACGACATTGAAGAAAACAGAACTATTTTAATTGTCATCTGCACAGATAAAGGTACAACGGCCTCGCACAGTTCCACTCCCATCTATACCTACAGTGAGAAGGAAAGAGTTATTATTACCCCAGAGCACTGAATACAGATCACCAAGAAATATTCCTTCAGAAAGTTAAAAAACAACATTTCAGCAAAGCATGTAATTGCAACTTAGAGAAGCCACCATGAAACTAGATAAACTTTCAAATCCATTTATCAAAGGAGTTACATTTCTCATTTTAAGGCAAGCGACAGATAATAAATATAGATCAAAGAAAGCTAGTCAGTATATAAAATGCTGAATTAGATGAAAAGGTTATTCACAAAAGAGTGTTATATATTTTACAGCTTCTTCTCAGCTCCTCTTATTTATAGGCTGAGGTTTGTTTGCTATGTTGAACTTTACCAGCTATTATGCCACATAGCTATAACCTCCAGGGGAATTTTGTAGGATAAATAAAGGGAGACTGGAGATCCATAAAGAGGAGAGATATTTTCAGCCACAGCCCTTGATAGGGGTATAGGGTTGATACACACAAGCTTCACATATGAGGAAGGCATTAAGCCCTTGCTGTGGGGAGTAGTCAAGAAGGAGCTGGGTGAATGGAACTCACGCTGAGGTCCCCAGAGTTGACAGAAGTGTGGGTGTACTCATCATTACTGCTCTCAGGGCAATATAAATGGTGGCGTCAACAACCCTTGATGCCCTCTTAAATGTGAATCGTTTTGAACATACAAGACCTAACAGTGATAACAGGAGGTGTTTTCACCTTCCCTAGCCAGTTTCAGTGAATTTGGCTCCTTCATGTGAAACAGTCTTCTATTGAACCTGTCAGCAAATACGTAATTTTCTAGACAGTAAAAGTCTCCCTTTTAACAACAAGTTTCTCTTTATTGCAAGTTTCCTTCTACACCTTGTATGGTTCTCTGATTTCTTTCCATTCCTGTAGAAAAAATTGAAATGTTCCCTCAGCCCTGGAAACTGAAGGAGGCATCTTGCATCATCTAAAGGTTTGGGGATGCCTGACTGCCAAATTTTCAAGTAGCTTATTAGTCAACCCAGCATCACATTAACAGACTTTTAAAATATCACGTTGCATTTCTACTTGATTTTTCAGGATAAATAATTCATTCAACATCAGTCTATCACAGAGAAAATTTTATATGTTCTACCAACTGAAAATTTCATGCTTGATGTTTTCTTAGAGAATATTTGTAATGCATAGAGTGAAATCTAAGTTGTGATCTTGGAATAACAAATACTAAAACTAGATACAGAACACTGCATGGAAATCCTATAACTTGTCAGATCTAAACAGCCTTATGGAAATGCATTATTTCTATAGCTCCCTGCACTGTTTCCAGCATCTGAAAAGTTTGGTCAATTTTCAGAAAAAAACATGTTTTAGATGCCCTTTATGCAGTAAACGCAAACAAACAAACTAATAAAAGTGGGTGAAAATGTGCATTTATGTGTGGAATAAATAAAAATTTTATTTCTGAGCTACAAGGGGAAAAACTGAAATAAACAATGATTCTTTGAGTTCACTCACTCTGAGCAAAACCATGAATAAAGTCACGCTAATTTATCCATGGTGTCATTCACAGAAAAGAAGTTATGGGCAACATTTCCCCTCTTCTTTACAGCATGAGTTTCATACATGTTGCACTGTAAGGTGTCTTTGGCTGCAGGATACACAGCCAGCCCGTTGTGCACAAAAGCCTGTAGGCAGCTTGCAGTCAGTATCAGCAATTTTGCCACCAGCATGGCCTTGCCACTACCTACATTGCATCAAGAACTCCTCATGAGAACTCCTTTTAGGCTGTTGTTTTCTTATATGGAAATTATACACTGGCTTGAATGACCCAAAGGGAGAGCTTCTCTCTATGGGCACGATCTGCTTTGTTCTGTGCAGTACTCCATGGGAAAATTCCATCTGGGCTCTGTCTGATGCTACATAAACACAGGGTGCTCAGCATCTGAATGAACATAAGGTTCACTCATTATCTACATTGCTTTCTTATTCAGTCTTATTAAAGCAGTTATCTCATTAAGCCATTTGTCTGCCTTTCTTTCTGAGCTCCAGGCAGAACCATTCCTGTCCTCTTTCCTCACCATCCACTAACCCTCCTGCAGAACACATTGATGAGAGAATAAATAGCTACTGAGCTCTGTCTAATAGCTTTTCATTTTAAAAAGTAAGAAAACCACCACACCATTCACCAAATATGTCTTCATGCATTCCCCCACAATGATGGCTCCTCCAAAATTAACTCTCTAAGATTGTATCAAGGATGGGAGTGTGAGCTGAACATCACCTCCATCCATTCTGATGGGAAAGCAATATTGGCTCTAACTATCTGGGCGATGTGCAAGCAGTTTACATGCAGAATACTGCTGTAATGCATTGCAGGTGCTATGCTGATGTCAATAAATTAACTCTTTCTGTTTCCTTGAATTTGAATTCCTCCATTAAGGACAACAATGAAAAAATAAATGAATCCCAATTAAAGTGTCCTACATCTAATAGGACACAAAATGAATCCTAGTTAGGGAATTACATGAGTTGTGTGAAGCTCAATAGTAAAACAAGCAGTCATTTAAAAATATTAGTGCAGACTAAGTTCTGTTCTCAGATTCTTAGAAAATTGATCCACAGTAACTTCAAACACAATGTATCAAATGGTCTCTGCTAGAAAGGCAGAAACTGAGCTTATTCTTTTCCCATATCTCATTATTTTTTTAAAGGAGCTGTGAATGGTTATTTCAATTAAGACTTCCTGTCCATCAATACAATTCTTAATTTTGTTAAATTTTAGCTGCTGGTTAATAATAGTAAAGCCTGGTGTATTCTGATTTAGAAATGACTGACCTTGCCATTGTAACAACAATAATCTTGAGGAGGTAAAGCCTATTATCATGGTAGAAAACTCAGCACAGATACTACTGTAATATTGAATTATATAAGCTTCTGATACAGAATATGTTTAACTTTACTAGCCCAAGGTTATACAAAGCAAATGGAACAGTTACTTGCTGATGGTGTTGAGGAATATTGCACAGAAAGTTCAGTTCTTGTCCAAATCTGAAGTGTACTAAGTTAATGCTTCAGATACCTTAGCTATACAAGGTGCGGCAGCAGCAAATTCCATTTAACACTGAATCTATTAAAGCAGCAGTTAGGTACCTCAGTAGCTCTACAATTTTTATAAATGAAAAGCTAAGAAAAGTTTTTCACCTTTCAGAAGTGGATGCACACTTAACAGCATGATCTTTCTTTACAATAAATGTATCCAAAAGGATTGTGAACAGAAAACTGCAGCAGTATCTGGGAATTCGGTGGGGCTAATCTGCTGAGACACAAATCACTGGAAAAGCAGCATGAATACCTGCTCCTCACTTATCAGGTAACTGTTTTTTTCTGTATGTCTGTTCTGGTGATTATGAATTATTCTATGTTTCATCTATAGTTTCTCAAAGCAAAGTAGATATAAGAAAGCAGATTGTTAAGAAGTGTTTAAATGCACAAAGCAGGAACATGACAAATACTCAAAGGAAAATCAGGTTTTGGAACATCATACTGATTTTGCACTCACAACAATAGAATTACAGCATACAGAAGTCTTCATGCAGAATCTTGTGCATGCATGTACATATTTACACGTGTACATAATCTGTGTGTATGCATACAGAAATGCTTCACCTGCAGAGCAGTAAGATATATTATAAAAATGTTGTCTTCATTTGATGTTGTATGTGATGAAGGTGTGCAGAGCAGTGCACTGAGAGTACATGCACACGGTCCTACAGAGACCCAGAAGATGTCATTAGTTTTAAAACACCAGGTTAAGACAGCTTCTCCTTTGTGCCCTGCCTCTTCATTACTGGTAGACTAAATCTATTTAAATTCATGAAAAAATGATCCATAGATCTCAAAGGACTTTGTAAAAGTGGCTAGATATGACTATAGTTCACAGAGGTGTAGAAGAAATGACAAAAGTGAAGCAGTGAACTCCAATACTTGTTAAAGTACTTCCTTCATGCAACAACACTACCATCCTCCACGCATCAATCCTAATTTGTACCTGATTCTGAAAACCCACCTGGCTGCTCTTTGTACTGCATCCTCTTTACCTTCAGCATGAGGTAGTCCTAAATCAGCGGTATCGTGATTGCCAAACCTCATTCGGTAGGCAGGAGGACACTCAATTCACGATCGTAGCCACTAGAGGTCAGGCAAGATATAATTCATTGCAACCCAGAAGTGGGAAAATGATGGTGTTAGCGAGACAGAAGGTAATGAAGTGATATTCAAATAATAAGATTGAAATATGACCTTCATGTCAGATATGCTCTCGAAAATTCTTATATTCCAGACAGACGAAATGCATTGGTAGAAAGTTAATGGTGAGGAAATGCAGTTTTATTAGATACAAAACAGGTATGCAGTTAAATACGGACAATATAAATAGAGGTTGTTCACAGCAAACACTGCACTCAGCAAATGTTCAAATCTACCCAAAACCTACTCGTGTACTGGATGTTTTGTTGTCATATGAAGACATTTACTCCCATTGCTTTCATTATACGAGGGAGGAGGAGGCATATGAAATAGAAAAATACTATAATCCTCTTTTTCTTGAAACAGACCAAGTCTTTGAATATATGTAGAATTATATTGAAATATTCAAAACAGCTCATTAGCTACTTCCCTGAATTATCCGCTTAAGTTGTCACTGTTCTGGTGAGGTCCTCCAAGATCCCCTGCTCCTGCATGGGGAATAGGTGAGGTAATCTCAGTGGGTGCACAGGGGACCACTTTTTGATACCAAACAAGCAGCTCGCCAACCTGCCTGATGTGCAGCACTGTGCATACCCACCTCAGATGGACCTTGTCGATATCTTGGAAGTTATTTTCTTGGACACATTTAATATAATTCTGCCAACAGTAAGAAGTGAGGTTGGGTCAATTAGCAAAACCAAAACAAACAAACAAACACAAAGATCAATTTAGTTAGCTTACCTGCTTGCAAACTGCCATATTGCCATGTTCATATTAGGCTGTATCCCCTAATTCACAATGGATCTGTAAATCTGTACCTAGAGATACTTGTCCCTGATAGCTCTGTCAAAAAGACTACTTCAGGCAGAAATACTGTTTTAATTCAGGTTAGCCAAAATAGGTACTTGCCATCTACTGGACTGTGACATAGCTGTATTATATACATAAATCCTTAGTGGTATTGGGCAAAAAGATATATAGTAAACATAGACCTACTTGCAACACTGTGATAAAGAACAGAAATGAAAGACATACATAATACATATTGTTGGTTAATAGAGCCTGGAAATCTCTAATACTTATAGATTTCTGATAAATGTTTTCTTTCTACAACAACTGACATCATCTGTAACCACTGCAAAGGAATAAGACCTCCATTTTCTGTGCAATTGCTTCAATGTCAGAATTGGTCACACACAAAGCAGGGAAAACTGGGAACCCTTCTTTTCTGGATTTTCATCTGAACCAATAAACACAAATTAATATCCAAACACTACCTGTAATGGTACAAGCTTGTTTCTCAACTGAGGACCAAATTCGCTTGCATACTTACAGTAGAAATGATCTACCTGCAACCACTGCAGAAGTAGGTATTGCTAATTCAGTTCAATATATGTATAGGCAAATACCCTTGTTTACCAATTTCTTTAGTTCCTCTTAAGAAACAGAAGTTTTACAAAATAATTAAGAAGGGCTCCTCTAAGATGATAATGTGGCTGATAGCCCAGCTGAAGTCTGGACTATCAGCCATATACCAATGTCTGCAGCATGGGAACCAAGCAGAGGAATTAGAGACCATGGTGCAATTAGATAACTATGATCCAATTGCTATCACAGAAATGTGATGGGACAAAGCACACAACGGGAATACTGTAATTGAGTGCTACAATGTTTTTAGAAGAAATAGGTGGGGAAGGAGGGGTGGAAGTGTTGACCTCTATGTTACGAAATCAATAGATTTTGAAGAGTTGCCTCTGAGAAACAGCCATGAACAGGCTGAGTGCATATGGGTTAAAATCAGGGACCGCACCAATAAAGGACATCTGAGGATGGGGCCTACTGCAGGCCAACCTGATCAAGGGAAGCCTTTTAATGAGGCCTTCTTGCTTGAGCCACCCTCCATCATATTCAGAAAGTTACGTCTATCAGGTGAACTCCCTGGTGACTGGTAAGGAGAAACATTACTCTCTCATTATTAAGAAAAGGAGAAAGGAAGGTACAGGAAACAACAGGACACTGAGCCTCAAATCTCTGCCTGAGAAGATCTTGAAACAGATCCTCCTTGAAAACATGTTAAAGCACATGCAAGATGAGGAGGTTACTGCAGACAGCCAGCATGGCTTCACCAAATGCAGATCATGCTTAACCAATCTGGTAGCCTTCTACAATGGACTGACGGCATCAGGGGAAAAAAGAAGAGCAAATGATGTCATCTACCTGAATTTGTGGAAGGTTTTGGTATGAACCCATACTACATCCTTGTATCTAAGTTGAAGAGATGTGGATTTGAAGGATGGACTACTCAGAGGATAACAGATTGGTTGTCTGGTTGTAGTCAAAGGGTTGTGGTCAACAGCTCTACGCCCAGGAAGAGGCTGGTCATAAATAGTGCCCCCAATGGTCCATCATGAGGCTGGTGCTCTTTAAGATATTTATCAGCAACCTATGCAGTGGGATCAAGTGCACCCTTAGCAAGTTTGCAGATGACCTGAAAGAAGGAAAGAAAGGTACAAAAAGGGATTTGGAAAAGCTTGAGAAGTGGACCCCAGTGAACACAGTAAATCCAAGCGTTAGGTGTTGTACTTGGATTGGGGCAATCCCAGACACATGTACTTGACTGGGAAAGGAACTCACAGAGGGAGTTGGGGGTTCTGGTGGATGAAATACTTAACATGAGACAGCAGAGTGTGCATGCAGCTCAGAAGACCAACTGTATCCTGGGCTGTATCAAAAGAGGGGTGACCAGCAGGAAAAGGGAGGGATTGTCCCCACTCTGCTCTGCCCATGAGAAGTTCCATCTGAAGTACTGCACCCGGGCCTGAGGCCCCCAGCACAAGAATACGTGAAGCTGTTGGAATGGGTCCAGAAGAAGGCCACAGAAATTATCAGAGGGTAGGAGCACCACTTCTACAAAGACAGGCTGAGGGATTTGGGCTTTTTTAGCCTGGAGGAGAAGGTGCTGGGGAGACCTCACTGCAGCCTTTGAGTGTTTAACAGGAGTTTATGAACAGGAGACATATCAACATTTAACACAATCAATAATGATAGGAGTAGGAGGAATGGCTTTAAACTAAAAGAAGGAAGCTTTAGATTAGATGCTAGGAGGAAATTCTTTACTCAGAGAGTGATAAGGCACTGGCACAGGCTACCCAGAGCAGTTGTGGATGCCCCATCTCTGGAGGCATTCAAGACCAGGTTGGATGCGCCTCTGTACAGCTTGACTGGCTGAGTGGGATTCTTGCGCACAGCAGGGAGTTGGAACAGAATGGTCTTTAACATCCCCCTCAACCCAAGCGGTTCTATAATTCTGTGAAAAACAGAAGGCCAAGAGCTTATCATTTTCCATGGATATCTATAAGGAAATAGGAAGATACAGTGAAGTGCACTGTTTGACACTAGTTTTTTATTGCCAACTCCACCGCAAAGTCCTGAATCTCATGTTGCACAGAAGTTAAAAATTAGACAGTAAGACCTAGTGGATGGAGACATAAGTAAATGTCACACCTTTGTGCATAGGACAGTGTAAGCTTTATTATTAGCAAGCACACAGTGTAAGCTGTATTTGCATTTAAAATGTGAATTGTGAGAAAATATTGTTAATACTTAATAAATTACTATTAGTGATTATGTAAGTTACCAAAGGCTATCTAAAAAAAGAAAAATTATAGATGTGAAATGTGGCATACGCTGTGTGTGGTCAGCATCGGCCAATTTCTTCAGTTAGGCTGTATTGACATGCTTCTCCTTTATTTCATTTCCTTGGGATGAAACAGACTATGCATCTTTGCAAGAACAGTGACATAGCACCCTGGCATATTGATTGAACAGAGCAAAGCATGGATGACAAGTGACTTTGCAAACTCATGGTGGGTGAGCACAAATCTTTAAAAATAACCACAACAGCAGAAATATTCCAGGCATAGGACTCTCCCTCTCCCTTCCTGCATTATCTGAAACTTTAGGATCCCATGAATCTGCTAAGAAATTAAATGTAGATGTTAATTAAAATTGGAGTTAATTAAAAAAAAAAAAAAACAACAACAACAACAACAAATAAACTGTAAGTAGCACAGACACTCTAGGAGGCACTGGTTAGCATGGTGCCAGGGCACCTGAGCTGGTTCCCTTGCTCCATCAAAACAAAGCTCAGTGCCACAGAAAAGAGGTGAGCTTGCTTTCAAAGTCAGTCCGGGTGCAACAGAGTCACATGGATACAGCAAGATTGCTTTGTTCACAGTCAGACTTGAGGTGATGTCTTCTTTTGGACACACAGAAAAGAAGTATGTTTACCGCAGTTCAGTGTACCACTACAGAACTGATAATGGGATCTCTAGGATGAGAAATAACAGTGCAGGTGTTTTTGTGCTGTTACAAATCTACATAGAGAGTATATGGAGAATGGAAGAGTTACAGTCTGTCAACACTAGTATTAGGCGTATACTGTGCCTACCATCATAACTATTAGCAGATATGTTTCTGGACTTTGACTTACACAGGGCATGAGCAATCAGGCAAAGTGTACTGAGTAATACTTAGCTGTCCTCTCCAGACAACTGTAACGTTCCTGCAGCATTCCCACCTGTCATGTTGGAAGAATGCATGTTGGAGATTTGAAAGGGCCCTCTGCACAATTTAAAGAAAAGTTATCAATTCAAACTGCTTAAAATTAGGAGGTTGTTTATTCTTGCATCACTCTGCTACGACCACGAACAGAACAACAAAACTGCACCTGGGGAGGATGGAAGGGGCAATATAACACTGAATCAGACTGTGATGTACTGGAGATTCTCAACAAACTGGGAGCAGAGTGTTTCATAATCAATGCAATCCACATAACAAGAAGAGATGTACACCCACTCAAGGAAGCTATTATAGCCTTTTACAAAACATGGAAATCCTAACCCAAACTGTTACATAAAGTGATCACAATTAAGAGCATTACCACAGTTTTGCTTCTGTTTATATGAAGGTAACATTCATGTATTAAATAGCAAATTGGACAAGCAAAAGTGAAAAATAGAGAAAGAAATCATATAAATCAAGAATGAAAGCAACATTATTCTTTAATGAAAAAACAAACAAAAACTGTTCCTTCAAACTAAGGGAAAAGTTTTTGAGTAAAAATGAACATTGAGCCAAAGCACATAAGTGTCTGAAAAATCAGGGTATAAATATGTATGTTTTGGGGAATAAATTCACCTTTCAACAAAGCATTCTTTTTTTTTTCTGAACTTCTTCAATACCAAGTAGTAGCAATCACAGTTGATTCTTCACACCTCCTATCATGCAGTACAATTGACAGAAAAATAAATAACAGTGATATGCTCATAATATCTTTCACTGATACAGTATCCTTCATCTAAGATTCTCAGAGCTCTTTACAATCGTAGAAAACCATTAGACTAATGATGTAAAAATGAAGGCATGGAAAATGAAAGTATGGACCAACAGTATTTTATAATTGCAGATTTTTCAAATAAAGCTGTTTCTACTAAAAGTATTACTGTTAGTCCACCAGTAGCACCTATGACTATTCTCTGAATAAAAGTTTGCATACAATAGCTCTGATCTGGATGGAAAAGTAAATGCTAGCAAATAAAATAAAATAAAATAAAATAAAATACAACAACAACAAAACCAATTAACATGATTTATCCTGGCTTATCTTAAAACTTTTTAACGCTTTATTTGTTCTACTCCTGGTATTACCCAATTGCTCCAGTCATTTAGTCATCAATATACAAGTTACATCAGCTTACACTCCCTTTCAAACTGTAACTTGCACACAGACATCTTCTCTGAATTAGGGCAAAAATTGCATGGGCAAATGCCTATTTTTTTTTTTTTAATCAGTGTCTTTTCTCCAAAATGCAGATTTTTCATACCTGAAGTTCTTCTATCTGTAGTTGAGCAATTTCAGTTTTCTACTTTTTTTCTAAATTCTAGGATTTTACAGTATTACAATATAGAATTATTTTTATGCAGTTGTGCTAATTCAATAAACACTTGTTTTCATTTAACTAGAAAATCACACTGGTATCACTTCTAGTAGTCAGTTGTTTATTACTTTAATTATGCTGTGAAAAAAAAAATGTTGCTATGGTTTCCTCTTTGTTAGCATCAGTCCCTGATGTGCCCAACTCTCATTTGCTTACTAACAAAAGATTTCACCTTTGTCAGCACTGCACAGAACATACTATTGTGAAAAAGCAAACTGCAACCTATTCAGATTCGTGCAGAATCAGCAAAGCATTGGGCTAAGTTCTCCTGCTTGTGATTCTCAGCTATCCAGCCCAGTCCCTTGCATTGGAATGGGGATTGTTTTTGCCCATGCTAGCATGGGCTCTCTGCTGTTTAACCCTCCATTGCAGCTGTTCACCTAAAGGCAATTTTAGCCTTCAAAGGAATCAATAATGAGTGATTGTTTCCTTTTAGTCATCACTTTACTTCTTCCAGCACTGGGCTCCCCGTTATAAAAAATAAGTGTTGACATACTGGAATGAGTCCATTGGAAGATGACCAAGACAATAAGCCAACTAAAGCACATGACAATGACAAAAAAGCTGTAAGAAATCAGTTTGCTGAACAAGCCAATATGGCAAGATGTGGAGGAGAGAAGAATCTGGAACAGAGAATCTTAATGTCTTCAACCACCTCATAAGAATGTAGAGAAACCAGAGCCAGACTCTTCTTGAAGAAGTATAGAAAAAGTGATAACAAACATAATGTTGCAACAGGGAAATTCTGATTAGATAGAAAGAATGTATTTGTTTTGTTTTGTTTTTGTTGTGTGTGTGTGTGTGTGTGTGTGTGAAGGCAACTAAACATTTGAACAAGTCGCTAAGGAATAAGGAAAGTTGTGGTTTCTCCATGCTTTGAGATATTCAGAACTTGACTGGAGGAAGCATGGAGCAACCTCATCTAGGTCAGCCCTTCTTTGAGCAGGAATGGCATTGGATACATTCAGAAGATCCTTTTCACAATACATTTTCTATAATTTTCTGATTCTAACTTAAAGAAATACCGAAGATTAACAAGAGAGAACTTCTTGTACTTTCATTTCTTATGAACTGCCCTTGAAATAAGAACTCAAGTTACAGAAGAAAGGTATCTTGGGTGAGAAATCGCCACAACGATGTTAGTTCTTTCCAGTCATAGAAGCAGAAATAATAACTTTTAAATGCAAGATGAGAAGTTAGAGTACTTAAATGTGAACTAAACAAAGAAAACTACATAAATGTACTGGCATCTATATATGACACTGAAAAAGGAAAGGCCTACAGCCAATGGGATATTTTTATACTATGTTAATAAATTAGCCCAGACTGTCTGTTTATAGGTCAAACCTCCAAACATTATTCACCTGCTAATTTTGCTGAGAGTACTTGTCAACTCCTTTTCAGTCAGCCCATTGCTTAGCAAAACTGAGTCCTAGATCATGTTTACTAAAGAGTGTCCAGGGCAAAGGCAGTCCACTCTATGGGAAGATTAATTTCTGCAGAAAGCTTTCTTCCTCACTATCGAAGACTGACACTCAAGTTACTATATTTGTTTCAAAGTTCCTGCCATGAACAAGTGCCAAAGAGCTAGAGCTATATGTCTTCATCTACTTTCAGTGTTATTTCAAGTACCACAACAAATACAGTCAACAGTTGCTGGTTTTCCCTGGCTGAAATCATGTTTGATATCTTGAATGAAAAAAAATAATTCCTTTTCCTTTTTGTTCCATTTTCCTTCAGACACCTTTGCTCACATATTACCTAAGCAAAACCTGGCCTTATATTCGTGTTTCAAACATTTACACAGAATTTGAAAAGGTTAGGAATAAATTTATGTGCAGCAGTGTCAGCAAACACTGAACTATTTCACTAGAGATTCACATAGCTGAAGAGAAAATTCAGGGAGGCGTTCCTTGTCTTTCACATCCTGTATAATAGGATTTAAGATGGTAGACCAAAACCCAAAACTTTATTGGCTAAGATTAAAGTAAAACTACTTCTAGATTCAAAAATTAAGGGGAAGATATTATCTATTCTTCTTGATGTCTAACAAAGTTCATTAACCAATATAAGTATGGAAAGTAGAAAATAGATCCATTATCCATTTTTCATCTGTCACTCTTATATGTCTTATGTCAGTTTTATAACTTTATTCAGTCTACTATTTTTTGTTAGCTTTATTATCTTTTCCTCAACAGAATGATCTTTTTATGATGATATTTTATGTTACTATTTAGGTATTGTTACTAATTTTGCAGTTGCTGTGTGTATGAACTCTTTGGTTTTATCAAAAGGGAATACAACAAAAATAAGTTTACATCTAATATGTATTTAGTTGTACAGTATAGCTTCTGGAGCATGATTTGCATTGAAACATCTTCTGTTAAGGCTAAAAATACTACTTTGAAGTATGAAACTTCACCAGGTGAAGATTTATATCCAAGAAGACAACATAAATTCTACAGTTAATAATTATGACTGTCTCAGCAATGAACTAATTCACCAGACAGTGAGGCTTAGTCCACAACTTAGTCCACCTAGAACTTTGGCTAGTACAGTTAAATACAGTACAAAGAGTAGATCCATTCCACAAAGAAATTGATTCTGCTACTGCTTAGAAGAAAGACAAAGTAAGCTGGTAGAAGTATAAAATTCCTAGTTTAAACAATTGCTAATTTAAGGCTTCTATTCAAACCCGAATCTCACAAAATTTGCATATTTACCAGCATTTGTTTTCAAATGTCTGTAAATGTATAGTGATTTCAGAAGGAAAACGTCTGTGTTTAAGAAATTCCTGTGCTATATGAGCATTTCCCTCACTTTTTTTTCAGATTAAGACGTCTGAGATAAAAAATTCTTACAGGGACACAAACTTCTATGAGTTGGAATTAAACTTGAAAAAGATACAAGGAAATTAACAGGAGCTAATGCAACACATATAGCTTTTAAGGCACATACCCCACAACCAGAAAACTCTATGAGGCATGGGTTTTTATTGCTGGATGCATGTCTGAGATATCAGGTATTAATCACTAAACAAAGCTATTCAGAATTTGGGACCGAAGTTCACCCAAGAGCATGCCTCTAGAAAAGACATGCATAAGAAAAGACGTGTATCAGGTAAAAGGGGAGTCATGTCTGAGTAAACCATGTACTTTAGGTAAGAAGATCATTAGAGAAAGAGATAAGTATGAAACCTTTTCTGCTTCATTGATAAAGTATGAATAAGGAAAATACAGAGAAGCCATAGGTAAAATTGAGAGATTGGATTCAGAATCTACTGAGTGCAAATATGGTAATCTAAATGTCCTACAACATTTACAAACAATGTGGCTAGAACTTGGCTCCTTGCTGCATATTAGAATGCATAAATAAGTATCCAGAATGCTAAATAAGCTTTCACCAGACTCATTAAGTCAGGACTACCTAGTATCCTAATTAAGGAAGAAATTGGATTTTGCTTCTCCATTAAAAAAAAAAAAAAACCAACAAAAAAAAAAACCTAAGTTGCTTACTATTTCTGCAGATTGAAAATTAAGCACATAACATTTTTATACATTCAGAGTATTTACAAAACAATACAACTGCATTTAACAGTTTGTCTTTCAGAGTTTGTCTTTTTTATTTTTTTCTTTTCCATAAAATCATAGAGTCATTAAGGTTGGAAAAGATCACTAAGAACATCTACCTAGTCCAAGTATCAACCCATCACCATCATGCCCTCTAAACCACGTCCCTCAGTGTGAAAAGGTCTAGAGACAGTGACTTCACCACCTCCCTGTCAGCCTGTTCCAATACCTCACCACCCTTTCTGATAAAGAAATTTTTCCTAACATCCAACCTGAACTTCCCCTGGTGCAAGTTTTGTCTATTACCTCTCATCCTATTGCTAGTTACCTGGGAAAGGAGGCCAAACTACACCTCACCTCAATGACATTAGTAGAAGGAATGCAGGCAAAATCATATATGCTTCAAAACTTCTCAATTTATAAGTGAAATCAGAGTACTTACTAGTACTCTGACTAGAAAGGATAGCTATTTTTATCTCCTTGCAAGTAAAATTCTAGCTATTTTATTTAAATACTGTTTAATTCCTACCAAAAGTCTGCAGATCCCTACATGTTTTAACATTTCTACATTCAGAAAGGCAATGGAAATACAGATATGTCGTGAGCTGTATGGCAATCCCCACTCCCATGACAGAAACACAGATTTTCTTTGTCAGGGAGCACCCCTTCTTTGCTATTAATAATCCCATAATCACTTATTACATCGTCTAATGATGATAGGACAAGAGAAATGCCTTTAAAGTAAAAGATTTAGGTTTGATGTTAGAAAGGAGTTCTTTACTCAGAGGGCAGTGAGGCACAGGCTGTGCCTAGAAGCTGTGGGTGCCCCATCCCTGAGGATGCCCAAGGCCAGGTTGGATGTGGCCCTAGGCATCCTGATCTGCTGTGTGGCAGCCCTGCCTACAGCACGGAGATGGGGTTGGGTGGGCTTTGAGGTCCCCTCCAACCTAACCCATTCTATGATTCCATGAATGTTTAGTGTTGTAATTTCTCAGCGTGCTGGCAGACTGGGCACAGTCAAAACAGCTCCAGTGGTGTTTGAGTCAATGCCTGGGGGGGTTAGGAAGAGTAGCTGCCTGTTGGCAGTCAGGGATGATTCACATAACAGGCCAGGTTGTATGCTCCATACGCAAAACATGCGGTTTGAAACATACAGCTGCAACCACCAAGTGCCAGCCCATTAATTAATTATCACATACTTCCTTTTATGTCTAGCCACTCATGTTTTTCAGCATGATGCGCGCTCAGCGCCCCGGGTGTTGCGTGACAGACAGTTGGGCCTTTCCTCAGAGGGAGCACCCAAACACGCAGTGCCTCGGGCAGCTCAGACACGGCCCGCAGCTGGACGGCTCCGGGCACCGCGAAATGGAAGCGCAGTGTTAGCTGTGTATCACGAGGTCCATCCCGCGACGGGCCCGCAGCGTCGCCATGGCAACCTCTCAGTCGCCAGAGGCGGGACTTGCGGCGGGGAGAGGCCGGGGGANGACTTGGATGAGGTGAAGGACTACGTGGCCAAGGTTAGGAGGCCGGGGCCGGGCGAAGCGGCGCTGAGGAGGGAGGGATGTGCTGGGGGCCCTGAGGCCGATGCAGGGCGGCTTGCTGGGCGAAGGGCGACCGGGAGCCGCCGTCCGTCTGGGCACGGGTTGTGCGGGAGCTCAGCGCTGTACCGAAGGCAGTGGGACGTGATTCCCTTCCCCCCCCCCCCCCCCCCCCCC
>VXAB01001227.1:17378-58332 GCA_013399175.1 Odontophorus gujanensis
CACTTGGATGCTGGATTCTGTCCTCATTTGTCTTCAGCTGTCAGTGAGTTTTGTGAGAAAAATCCCTGTACAAAAACACAAGATACTGCTTTGGAAGGCCTTTAGTGTGCAAGAGTATTGTCTAGAAACTGTTACATCATAACATGTTCATGAACCTCTTTGGCTTACGTGAAATTTAACTGTAATTATTTAGATCTCTGAAAAAGTTAATGACTGTCTTTGGCAACTTGACACATGCTGACATACCTTCTGATGACTTACCTTCTTCCTGCTACACTTGTCAAGTTTTGTCCAGAGTTACCCAAACTTGTAGCACTCTTGGCAGAAAGAAATGTGTACAAGTACTTCCAGCTGCTTTAGTACAAAGTCCAGCAGCTTAGCTTGAACAGTCCTCTCTGACAATTTCAGCTAAGCTTTTGGACTTTGTGTCAAAGTAGCTGTATACTTACATGCTCTGCTCTGTCTACGAAGTCCTAGAGATAATAACTGGGGATAATATTATTCCACTTCAGCTATTTGTTAATGGTCTTGTACATATGTCTATACAAACATTGACACCCTCTCAGAATCACCTTGGTGATTCTGTGATCTTTAAATTTGTGATTCTTGTTTTTCTCTCTTCGTCAGTCTCCACAGTATTTCAGCAAGAGGCTGTTATTCCTGCTACAGCTTTTACAGGAATTACTTGTATTTCTAATTCTTTTATGTCTAGCCACTCATGTTTTTCAGTGTTACAAAATTCCTGCACACTAGTGTTTAATGGGTTCTTACTTATCTGTTATTGAGACAAAATTTTGCCAGTAGTCATCTTGAGTCAGGTTATATCTACAAGACCACTGCAGTACTTGTTAAAAAGATTATTTTTAGTATTCTCACCCTTCCTGAGAGTTAGGATATAGTTAGTATAGCAAATGGATTCTCTGGTCACTCTTCATCTCCTCCAGTGCAAAGTGCAATATTTAGTTCATTCTGCTACTGCGTGAGCCATCCTGGATACTGAAGAGGCTGAAAGGCATCGTTGACATGCTGAAATGGGGTAGAAACCTTAAAGAGAGATGCAGCTTAAGATTACTTCACTATAATAAAAGAAGCCTACAGTTCTTGAATGGTCTTATGTTTTAGAATGGTTTCTAATGTAGAGGATGAATAAACCTTGGGAATTTGTTTGTGGCCTAATCTTGTTCATTCTTTCACCCTCACTTGCAAATAGGGTTTTTATCTTCTGCTGCTAAGCATCCTATTTGCCAGTAAAGCAAGAAGTAAAATGTTTTCTTTCAGTCTGTTTTGTTTGCTGGGCAGATGGGCTAGTTAACTTTCAGTCTGGTTTCCTGTGGAAACAAAGCTTATAAGAGCAAGTTTTGGCTGACATCTTCCTTGCTAATGGTTTAGTAATCTCTTTTCGTCAATTTCTGATGAGTTTTATGCTTTCCAAAAGTATTAGTGGGAGTAGAAAGAGGGGAAAGGAAGTGATATGAGAAAGACAGAGGAAAGGTGTGCAAGGGCGAGCTTACATTTTACTAGACAAAAGGAAACGTTCAGTGAGGAAGGGCAAGAAAACTCCAGAATCCTCTGACTGTAGGGAAAGCCTCAATTAGTGTTTCACCTTCTCAGTTCCTAGATTAATGAAATATGTGAGGTCATATGTTTTTCTAATGACTGTAGATATCAAGTCATATATTCTCCATGTTCTCTTTTGAGTACCTTATGTATGACTGTCTTAAGTATGACTTTGTGTTCTGGAATTTTGCTGAGTTTTAAAGTTTTTACTGGTAGGAATTTCCTCTCCACTTAATGTGAAAGGCAATCTTACATATCTTAGTATGTATCTTCCTGAAATTCTTATTTCCTTATCTATTTTTTGGGAATTCTTAATTTCCAACTTCTCTCTTTTTCTGTAGTTCTTGTTCTTGTATTATTTTCTCATTACTTGAATTGACGCAACAGCTTGCAATCTTGTGGCTTTGTTGCCAATTACATCATGAAGTTCTCGGTCTTTGATTTCGTGTAATGTGTGTGTTAGATCCTGAAATATTAGCCAGATGACCTGAGTGCTTTAAAAATAAAGATATGAATGGATGTCACTGATGAGATTACATGAGTTCAACCCTTGATAATTAAGAAATTTCTTTACTTGTGTCCCTTAAGCTATAGATACAGTCTTTGAAATCATTAGTATCTTCTGTTTCACCTAAAATGTGTGTAGATTGTGTAAAGAGAATAGTTTAATGACTGTCAGACTTTACGTTTCACCTGATGTTTGAATAAATGTGTAATGTGAAAACCTTTCTTTTCAGTGGCTGTGGTCTGTCCTCTTTAAGTAGAGAAAGTTTCTACCAATTCAACAGATGAGAAGGGTACAGTGGCAGAAGGAAGAGTATCAATTTGTGTTTTATTTATTTCTTTGTAAAGAGATCTTATATTCTTCTGGAGATTCTTTCTTCAGAAGCAGCTTCTTCCTCAAAAACAGTAGTTCTGAGGGGTGGCAGTGAAACAGGCAAATGCCACGTAATATTGCTTTGTTGCTTTTCAAAGGAATTTTCAGTGCTGCCAATTTGTGCTTTTGGAAGATGCAGCTGGCTTCCACTTGATACGAATGTAAAAAGCTATTTGTATGGTTTGAGTAATCCTGTAAGGCTTCTCTCTTTTAAGTAAGAAACACCTTATTAGTCTCTGTGTTTCTGAACTGGTAGCCTTGTAAATTCTTTGTGGTAAATTACAGCTATACTGCAATTAGTGCTAACTGTTGAGTATGGTGTCATCTGTTTTTACAGTGACTAGATTAATAAGTAGCTTTTAGTGTTTGCTTTCTTTGATATATTTATTCCTTCTTTAATATAGCCAGCATATGTTGCCTTCAGAGGTATCTTTGCGAGGCTGAGATTGAAGGGATTCTGCACTCTTCCCACATACATCCACTCAAATTTTTAAAATTCCACAAGAAAGCAGAAGCTTCATAGGAACAGATGAATCAAGTGTGCCTCAAATGGGTAAGGAGTACCCACGCAGATCAGAGAAATTTGCCTCCCTCAAGGGAGGAAACGGGGGGCTTAAAAAGTACTAGTTAGAGGAAGAGCAGGCTATATTAAGCCTGCAGAACTTCTTAACAGGAGCAGTATTTGTGCTTTTCCCTTTCTTTATCCTCCTTCCCTCTGTGGAATGACAAGTTACATAACTGTTTAACACAACTTCTCTGTTAACGTGCAGGTTTTCCAGTAGCAGTAGATTTCTCAAGCTTATGTATAGTTTCTATTCAGTCACTAGGGATAAAGATTTTGGCAAGATAAACCTGGATTTGTAAGAAAGACTACAATAAACGTTTTCCTGGAGTAATTTAGTCTGCAGAGGCTTAACTGAGAATTCCTCACTTCATGAGCTCTTCTAATCCCCTACATTGTTGCTTCTTAATGGTAGCACTGCTTACAGATGTATCTGGCATATCAACTAACCTAATACTATAAGAAGATAGGACCGTCTACCAGACTGAAAGTGCCATATTCTTACTGCTCAGTGAACTGGAAAGTTGAAGTGATAGTAGGCCAGAAGTTGTATGTGTTTAAAAAAACATACATGCTGCGCTTGCTTGCTGGGTGTTCCTGTTGGAGGGGAGTCTTTGTTTTAACTTCCTAAAGAAAAGAAGAAAGAAAAGAAATCCAAAAAGTTAAAAGGACCTTCAGTAACTCAGATGGAAAGTGGAACAGCATCTTTCACAGATGCGTGGTACTATAGAAAGTCTTGCACTTTGGGGGTATAGTGATATTTGACTGGATGTGACTTGAGAAATGAAGTTTGCTGCCACCAAACTAATTGGAGAGACTGATGCAATAAGCATGGTTTAGGAACAGGTTTTTGTGAAAAGGATAGCAGTGAGATCAGTGACTGTTGTGGAAGGGCGGAAGGGAAGAGACTTGGATGTGTCTGGGGGAGCATGGAGGAACGAAAAGCTTTAACTTTTTTGAAAGCAGCTTCTTTTCTTTTGAGTGTCTATTGAAATAATTTTCTCTTCTAGGGCAACAGACTAAAAGAAAGGCTATTGTATGCAGGTGGAATATGAGTTGCAAATTTATCACTCTCTGAATGCTCAGCATGGTGAATGCAGAAGTGCTCTTTGTTATTATGCCTGTACTGATACCTGATTTGCCTCCAGTATGAAAAAGGTTACTTTGTCTTTAAGTGACAGGGTCTTGAAGGCCTGCTGGATTACTGTGTGATGTAGAGGAACCAGGCAGTTTTGCAGGGGCTCGTGGAGACTAACACTGGAGCCACTTGTCTGAGGGTATCCCTAATGGAGCTGCTCAGGTACTTCGTTGTGGTTCCTCAGTGTTCTGCTAATACTCTACATGGAGTTTTTCTGTATGTAGACTATTATAGGTCTTCTGTTATTTTTCTCTTAGTTACTCAAGTGTGCTGGAACGTGGTCGCTTAAGATAGTGTAGTTAAGCAGTAAAGCTAACCTGAAAATTGATATTCAGTTTGTTCTGTCAATTTGAATGGGTGTTAATCTAAATCTTTGGTGGAACCATGTAGTCGCTTGCTACTGAATGCCTGTGACAGGCTGAAAGTGAGGCTTTTAAGAAGTTACATATTCATGAGAGAGTTGTTCTTAACCAAAACTGTAAGAATGCTCTAGAATATTTTTCTGAAGTACACAGCACATCTGGTGCAATGGGATGTACACGATCAGTGTAACAAAGGACCCCTTCAGAGTGGCTGATTAGTTTTCCCATTGTGATTTGAATGAGTCTGAAGACACACAGGCTTTTCTTTACCTGTATATTATTGGTTTATGGATCAGTTATTTTATGTTTAGAAGAACATCGTGGAGTAACTAACCTACCTGGTGCAAAGAGGACCTGTTTGGGAATGTGTAGTGGCTTTGGGTTGCAAACTGACTTTGATTAGACTTGTCAATTCTAAAATGTCTAGTTCTTAATTGTTTAGGGGTACATGTCAACTAATTACTGTTTGTACATTGTAAACAGAGTTCTGAAGAACTTGCAGTGAGGTATGTGAAGCATACCAGAGTGATTTATTTATTTATTTATTTCCTGAAGCTATGTGTACTGTCTCTGCTGAATCTTATCAATTAAGATAACACTAAAAGGGGGAAAAAAATAGGATAAATGTCAGGAAAGTCACCCTAACTTAACGTTGAGTGGATCAGCCTGGGGAAAAGAGAGCTTGTTAAACTGTAAACCTTACATTGTGGTGAAATTCATAGCTTGCTGACTGAATGGGCATCCCAGAATCCTTAGATCTGTCAATTTCCTGCCCAAATTAAAAAATTAAACCCTCCCTTATTTATTTCTGTTTGGGCTATTGTTATAGTGATGTACCTAAATGCTCTTTGAATGCATGTAATTGCTGTTTGCAAAAAAAAAAAAAAAAAAAGGGGATAAAACCAATTTTTAANNNNTTGTTATAGTGATTTCCCTAAATGCTTTTTGAAGGCATGTAATTGCTTTTTGAAAAAAAAAAAAAAAAAAAAGTGTGATCAAAACCAATTTTGAATAACACAGTGAATTAATTTGAATTTTTGTTGCCAAAAGCTTTACTAATATATTCAATTCCATAAATGAGAGGAAAAAACTATTTCTGAGGTGGGTAAATCCTGTTTTGTCCGAGTTAGTCTTTAGTTTATATTTCACTGGCTACAATGCTATAAATCAGTAGCATGTTACAAATAACCGTCAGAAAACTCTAGGTGTGGGAAAATATTTTAGTACTGCTCCTTTTCTTCCCATCTTTTGTCATTCTATCCCCAGTTTTCCTTTCTGTATCCTTTTTTCTTTGTTAAATCCATATTTTTTGAACTAAGCTCTTATATTTTTATTCAGTTAGTTACTGTTGATTTCAACAGGAGTGCATACGGAAGGTGTGTTAAGCTTTCTTGAAATCGGAGGGAAATTTCTGCTGAAGGCTGCATCAGGAATCATAGGTGGCAAGTTGTGTTAGTAGTAAGCATTGACTGGATACTGTGGAGTCGGTGAGTAAAAATACTGAATGAGTAGGTCTTGTAGCGGTATCTAAATGCACAAGTAAGGAATTAAAACATGAGCTTACTCAGACATAAGGAAAATGTAGTGGACTTGGAAATACAGGCTTCACTAGCCCAGTAATTTTTAGGAGAATAAGAGGCATTGTAAAGATGCATCTGAAAAGTCAGAAGAGGAAATGGAGGAAAGATAGAGAAAACCTGGATTTGTATCATATTTTATTACTTCGGTCACGTATTCATTTCCATATACGCCCCTGTGTTCTGAATGTTTTATTCTGGTTTTATGTTTATGCTAGTGTGAGCTTCTGGATAAACATCCACGCAAAAGTGTGAACAAAGTTACTGCTTTTACCTAATTTGCAATCAGAATTCAAGGTTTGTATAAGTTGTTCTTTATTTTTCTTCCCCAAGATGATCTTCATCTGGGATATTGCTTTTTTACATACCTATACTTTTCTGTAAAGAGGATTAGTTGTTTGAGTAGGAGGATCCCCTATTACGAAGACAAAAGCATTAACTGGAATTAAGTGCCAGTAATTGACCAGTCTGTTGCATAACAGTTGTTTTTCTTACAAGTTGCTGTTTCGGCAGTTTTAAACTGGTGGATGTTTTTCTGCTTTAGCTCGTTGTGAGGAGGGGCAGGTACAAATTGGCATGACTGGTATGATACTGGATGATGGAGATGCGTTTCTTTTTATTGCTAGTTAATGCTGAAGCCTGTGTTGATTGCAACCACCAGTGGTAAATTCCTCAGTCATATGCCAGAAGGGGAGGGGAAGAAGTATTGGTTTACCTCCAGTGTTCAGGAGGCTAATATGTGCAGTGCTCTCATTCAGTGAAGGTCTGTAGCTCTGCCCTTAGAAGTAATCAATATAAACGAGTTCTGTTGGCTAAGATGCAGTTCTTGTTGTAATTTTGACTGGAAGCAACTTGTGTGATTTCTTGTTGGATTTTGGATGTTGGATATAGTAATTTGGTGTTGTCCTGAAAACAGTTGGAATCCTGATAAGGTAGAGCAGGGAGAGAAAGAGAAACATGTATGATGATACTGAATTTACAAGGTCCTGTACACCTGAACATGGCTTTAAAGCTTACTGGGGACTTGAATTGTAGTGCTTTCTGACACTTCAGCTGCTTTTATGCTATTAGTGTTTTATATGCAACGTAGTTCTAAAGTTCAGCGCAGATACGTAGCACACCAAGAGTCATTGCACTTCTTTGAAGAAAAAAATTTCGTAGCTTTCTTTCTGCAACAAGAACTACGGTATTGTCTACACTTTTGTCTTTGCTTTGTTGCCTTCTTCAGTGGTTACGGCCCATAAGGGAAGTGGTGAAATCATTTTATTTAGCCTTCAGCTACACTTTGAAAATCAAATAGAGTAATTTCACAGAGTGACTAATAAGCTGAACAGACCAAAGCATCAGTAAAAAGGTATTCTGGAGATTTACCTGTCATACTCCAACCAAAGTTCAAAGAATATTCTAATGTGTATCTAATTATGGAGGCAGTTTATTAAACAGAATATTGTACTCAAAGTTTCTTACGAACTAAACTAGTCTTGATAGTTATTGTTGAATGACTGGTGCTTTCTTTGCTCAAAATTCAGTTGCTTATGAACTTTCTTTTTAACATGCCTATGCCTGTGAATTAGCAATAAGCATAAAACAGGAAAGATAAGCTGGAAGCCCATTTGAGACAGAAGACAGAGCTGTCCATAGAGCAATTATCATCAGCGTATCTCTTGTAAACATATCTCTTGTTAATGATTCTGTGAATATAAATCCTGTAGATAATAACTATTTCAAAAAAAAAGGTTGTTCAAAAGTACTTTCAATACATAACTGAGGTAATGCAACTGGAAGGAGGAAGTCCTTCAATTTAAAAATAAAAATAATAAAAAAAAAAAAAATTAAAAAAACATGAGGGGCGAATAGGCCAAGAAAGTTATTTCCTGAGAAATGAGATCATGAGATCTCCATTTCTGTTTGAGCATGCCCTGTTAAAGAACTTTGCGGTATCCTTCCTATTCATGTGAGATTGTTGGGATTATCTTTGTTTCTTAGGTTCCTAACTTCTCAAAACCTTCAGTAATAATATTTCTCTTAGCTAAGGTGTAGCTTAACTTTTGTAGATGGATTATCTAAATTAGAAGAGTTCAATATCAATATTGGTGTGTTCTAATGGAAATACTGCTCTAAAGCTGAATGCTGCACGTAAGTGGTTTGGAAGGCCATTCTGTAAGTATTAATGCATGTTTTCCAAGTGTATACTGCCTGGAGTGTGGCAATTATTTCACGGATTTTTGTAATCAAGTATGTTACTTCCATGGTATGTGGTTTTTTTTCATAATTTTA
Source organism: Odontophorus gujanensis (assembly GCA_013399175.1). Lineage (NCBI taxonomy): Eukaryota > Metazoa > Chordata > Aves > Galliformes > Odontophoridae > Odontophorus > Odontophorus gujanensis. The sequence continues at coordinate 25,729 of VXAB01001227.1, forward strand.
TTTCATCAATTGCTTCAGAAAGTCAGCAGAAGTCCAGTTTCTAGAAGTCATTAATTAAGCTTTTGATATTATGTTTTTATGCCTTTCTTTGTGAACAAAATGTAAACTCAAGATACAGAGGAAAAAATGCCTCCTAATCTGGTATAAAAACTTACATAGAAGTTCAATGTCATTGTTTTGGGGATTGATCGAACATTTGATTTTGCCTTGTAGGTATTCCTTGCTTAGATGCTGAAGAAGGAAGCCATGCTTTTGATGCTTGGTCCCAGTTATGAAATCTGAATTCAGTACTTTTTTAAATTATAGAAGTAAATTCTGGAAGGTTTGCTCATTTTCCCATTTATCCTGTCATATCTTTATGGTGGAGTACAACTTCAACTTTCAGAACTCACATTAATTATCATTGTTTTTTTATTAGTAGTCACAGTTTTTAGACCACATAATGCAAATAACAGGGTGATATGAATGGAAACTGGAACTGAGTAGCTGGCTTCTACTGTTCTCCTAGAAGGAAAGCAGTCATTTCCTGTGTGTTCTTTGGACAGCCTGCACTGAGGATTTTAATATAGATGTTGGCATTGGTGCTCTTACAATAACTGAAAATATTTTCATTCAGAGCTAGCAACTAAGTGGAGATTGGGTCTTTGCTCACCTACCGAACTTCTGAAGCAATGGTTTAACAATGGAAACTGCCCAGATTCTCCAGTTAAGCCCCTGGATGCTTTTATCCCTGACTTATTATTTTACCTTAACACAAATGCGGAAGGAGAATGTAGTGGTGGTTTCTTTTCCTATCCAAACCTGCTTTCAGAATTCCATGACTAAATGATCTCATGTATTAAGTGTGAGTTTGTGTTGAAGTACATAGAGGGGTATTTTTTAGGGAACTGGTCTGATTTGGTGTTATTCTTTGTCAGTCTGCTGCTGACAGTACGGTAGCAAATATCTTTCTGGTTCATGTGTTGTTCCTGTCGGCTGCTCAGTAATCACCTGGTACTCCTTGAGGGCTGGAGTATTTTTCAGATTAATATACCTTTGAAGTGGTAAATCCTCTAAATCAAATCAAAATGTAGCACTACTGAAGCATACACTCTGGCCAATCGCTTCTGGAGGAAAAAAAATCCTTTTAAGGCCATCTCTGTGTTGTCTGTGAAAATGGACACTGCACTGCTTTCAGTGGATACGGTACATAACACATCTCTTTAGAGTGGATATTAGTTTTATGTCAGGTTAAGTCATATGATCTTAGATTCTCATTATGATTCCTTAAGAATTAATTAAATATTTTAATTTTTGGTTGTGCTCCTGTGTTCAAAATCAAGCCTGATAGACAAGCCCTGATGTTGTAACTGAAGAATTTTAATTTTATTTCCAAATTCTACACTTTTTTTTCATGGCAAAAAGGCTTGGGAAGAGCACAATTGCTGACTGTTCAAGTTCATGCTCTTATATGTTTAGCACACTTACACATCGATTTCAAGTAGTTCTTTGCACAGTATAATAGTGGTAGGCATGTGTTCTTTGCTGTGGGTGATATCCTTTGGGCCTCTGCTCTGACTCTTCTGTTAGGCATAATAATACCTCTGTCTACAACAGCTTATTCTGTCAAAATTAGTTGCTACCATTACTCAGAGCTGTTGCCTAAATAAGAGGTGAGTACTTTTTAGACAAAACTTTTTAAACATAATTCATGAGAATTAAGAGAAGATGCAAAACTGGCCCCTACGTTGCTTTTTCATCACTTACTAATGCAGAGTGAGTGGTTTCCACTGTTTCTTACTGAAATCTTAAATAGTTATGATTTTGGGGGAGAGAGTAACTACTTCCAGTTATGCAAATAATTCATACATATTCAAATCTGGGTTTGTAGCACAAGTTTCTAGAAACTCTTGCTAGAGAACATTAGGTTCATTTTTACTCTACAAAACTGCTGATTTATCAGGTTTTTGTCTCTTAAAGATACTGATAAAACAACTGAAACACAGATGTCTCCATAAATCAATTTGTTTCTGGAGTCATGTTCTTTTGACTGAGGCAAAGGACTTAAGATTGTGCTTGAGCTAATTGGAAAGATGTGAATTCAGAGCAGAGATGAAAACTTAACTGGCTGCCAACATCTGCAGTGTCTTCCACAGAGATTTAACTTTGTGTATTCAAGAAGTTCCTTCGTCAACATCTGCTAACTTGGCTTTGATTTTTGATCGAGGATTCTTGGAGACACTTTTGATATTTGATTGTATGTGTAAGATGTAGAAGGAGGAGATAAAGGAAGTTTGACTCAAATATTCATCAAAGTGCAGAGGGAAGAAAGAAAACATCTAGGAGAGAAATCATTGTTTTTTCTTGTTTAGGAAGTTTGTAGTAGTTATCAAAAATGTAGCAATAGCAAAATATCATAATTAAGTATCTCGTGTCACAAATACGAAGATAACCTGTGGAATGGCTTAGCTAATTTAGCTACTTTCAGTCTTTAAACAATGATAACAAAAAAGTACTTCTAGATCTTAAGTTCTTGAGTGGAAGCTGCTATTTCACGCAGTAAATATAGGTTACTTGCTTCTGTTTAGTTGGTCCTTTCAGACAGCAGCTGGAAAACTTCTGGCATGGACAGCATTTGCTTAACCACTGAGGAGTAGCAGCAGTCTTTCTGCTTCAGATTGAATGAAATAGGGTTACATTAATTTATTTAGTGGACTGAAAATATAGAACATTTTAATCAAAACTTGGATCCTGCACAAAATTGTTCAGTTGCCATGGGAGACTACCTACTTGCAGTTATCATGAATTGATTTCTTAGCCTTGACAGAAATTTACTGCTTTTTTTTTATCTGAGGAAATCTGCTTTAAAATCGTGAACAATTAGCAAGGTACATAACTTAGTCTTTTTTCCTTCCCTTTCTCTCTTTGGACTTGACCCAATCTTTGAGTTATCCGTTGTTTAAATGCTCTCCATGTTCACATTTCCACTACTGCTCTTAGGGTGAATATTGACTGGGGACAAGAGGATTTCTTTTTTAATAGAAATAAGCAAGACAACATGAGACATATTATTCTTGTTGAGTAGAGTATATAGGAAGCTAATACTTCTTTAGGTCTTCTCTGTTATTTGCTGGGTAGTTTTTGAATGTATTGGGGATATATGGACTTGATCTCTTTTCATCTCTTCTAACCAGTTCTTAGTTCTGCAATCCCTGAATTGTTGTATGTGATTTTTTTTCCTTCCTTTTACAGGAAAAAAATATATAAAAACTTTAAATATTACTCCTTTTTGGCTTGTCTTGTGTGGTGTTTATTTGATCATTTTTCTTGTTCCTAAGAATAAAAATTTACAGATCTGTGAAAATAATGGTTTGTTTGTGCTAAACTGTTGTTTCAGTTGGCTTCAGGCTCGTGTTAGGAAAGTTGAAGCAAGGATGTGGCATCTGTAGCATTTTAAAACAATGTCAGTTTCAGCAGTCGAGAGGCAGGTAGGTAACCTCTCTGCTCTGGCCAGCAGAAACTGCTTCAGGCAAGTACTCCCATTTCAGTTACCATGACAAAAATCTCTAGAGAAAGTTGTATAACAGGCTCCCAATAAAAGACCAATTTGTTATCACTACTAATTTAAGGTGTTTTGAGGCAGGAAGTCATTTTAATTTTAGTACTTGAAAGCTAGAAGCAAGTTTTTCTTTGGGGGATGTCATTAGGTCTAGATTAGTGCATTAATTTTAAGAGTGTGTCTGTCAGTGGTCTCAAAGGACCTGAGAAAGTTCTTGTAGGTCTTAGTTGAATGGGTTTATATCAGAGGTCCCTTCCAACCTTAATTAATGTATGACCCTGTATATCATAAAAGGAATCAAAGCTTCTGCTACCAAGTCAGTGCTGTTATTTAGACCCTGGGACTGTTCTCTAAGGGAAAGAGACTGCTGAACTGCAGTACCATCTTCAAAGATCAGAATGTTGTGAATGTTGTACTGAAGACGTAAAGTGCAAACTAGGAGAATAATGTTATATCATAACTCTGTAGTCAGGTTTCTTGGACACATTTTACAGAAATAATGTATTTTGGAACAACATATTGCCTACAAATCCAATTTTAATGTCAGCAGAATGTGAATCAGCTCATTGGCAGTCATTAGGTAAGACCTAGAGTTATATGGGACCTCCTCTAGTGACAGATTAAAGATAAAAGCTTTTTCCAAGAGGTCACATGAGGAATCTGATCTTTCTGTATATGAATCCCAGGAATGTTTCAGTAGTGAGAAAACTGAGGTAGTAGCACTGGAATTCTCAGTTGTAAACCTAAACTTATATTTTTATGCTGCTAGAAGTTAAAAACATGAGTTTTTGTTTGAACTCAGTCTCCCATTTAATTCTACTCATCTCTTTAAAGGGAGTTACTTAAGAACAAGGGTATTTGGAGCTCAAGTTCTGTCCTCAAGTAGCTGATTAGTGGAAAAGCAATTAAGCAGAGGCAAGCAATAAAATTTTCTTTCTATAATGGAAGATCAGGCTCCCTTTTTTGGTGTTTTTGAGTAGAAAAGTTGTGGTATTGTCTCATCTATAAGGTAAAGAAAGTTAAGATACTTCAGGGGCCTTTCTTCATATTCCAAGATGCACTGTGACTGTATGAGAAACACTTTTTCTCACAGCTGTTACTTGGAAATGCAAAATGTGTCTCTAGACACATTTTGAAGAATCTGTAACAGTTAAACAGGAGGTGAGAACAGAATGGTCTACTGGAAGGAGTGCAGCAGCATTGTGCAAATGTGGAGGGGTGAGGTGTACATGTGAAAATCAAAGTTCAGCTGACAGTGAAAGCAGCAAGGAGTCTGAATGGCATTAGAGGAGGCTAGTACACTGATTTATTTATTTATTTTTAAAGGAAGGCAAAGTAAGATGTGGACCTACTGTTTAGTGGGGCTGAAGGCCTACTGGTAAATAAGAAAAGGTCTTTTTTTGTCTCTTCTTATTTGCAAGGCCTGTCAAGACCTTCGGCCTATTTAGACAGTCTATGGCAATGGAATACTTTGTGTTATAGGAAAATGGAGTTAGGGAATGCCTTATAACCGAGCTGGATATACATCTGTCCATGACGTCTAACAGGATGGATCTGGGGATGCTGAGGGAACTGTCTGTTGTCTTTGTGAGGCTGTTACACATGCATCATTGACAGATTGTGGTGGCTTGGGGGAACGCTGTTGGTGATTCTCAGAAAGTAAACATAATGCTTGAAGAGCAATGAGAAGGAAGATGTGGGGAACTACAGTCTTTGTGAAGGCTATGGAGCAAATCTTCCTTGTATGCTATTTGTTCAGCGAGACTTTTGCCACAAGGATTCAGGGAAAGACCATGTCAAGGTCTATAATATATGGAGTGTAAGATTGGTGGAAAATTGGCTGAGCTGTTGGACTCAGAAAGAGTGATCAGCAGCATTACTTCTAAGTGACACTTGTCTACCAGTGGCATCCATTAGAAGTTGGTTTTGGTAGTACTGTCTAACCTCTTTGTTATGTCCTGGGTAATGGAATGTTTTATAACAGTCAGAACAATAGTTTAGAAAGCAATAAACCCATAGAGCTGTAAAAGCTGGGGGTACTTAGGTAGGTAGGAGCTTTTCAAAGGACTTCATGGTCCTGGTGGACATCAAGTTGCAGATGAGTTCACACTGTTTTCTTGTATCGTTGGAAAGTGAGCAGCATACTAGCCTGTATTAGGAAGCAAGAAGCCAACAAATGGGGGAAATTTTTCTCTTCTCCTGAGCATTTCTGCATCTGAGTACTTCGTCTAGTTCTGGACTTCCCAGTTGCAGAAAGGTGTTGACTTACTGGAACGTGACCAGAGTCAAGATTGTGCGGGAAGGTTTAATTGTCTTTCTGTATGAAGAATTGGATGCAAAGAAGGTTGCTTGTAGATGCACAGTAAGAATGTAAGAGGCAACCATTCCAACTGGAATGTGAAAAAAGTTAAGTATTTTTCTTGTTTTATATAACTTAACTGTGAGGATGATCTAGGACTGAGAAAGGCTGCTTAGAGTTTGTGGAATCTTCAGTCCTCGTAGATGCATGGGTCTCTGCTGCTCAGTACCCTGAGGAACCTGATCTATTGGGACCGATCTTGAGATGTTGAACTAGATAACCTCCAGAGTTGCCTTTCGGCCTTAAATAGTCTGTGATTCAGTGAGTCAGTAAACTCACAAGCTTGTAGTATTGAACTGTTATTATATTTTTAGATTATTAGTCACATCTCAGGAAGTGTAGTGTTTGTGTTTCCTCTTGCTGCCTCAAGTACTTATGACCAGTGGACTGGTATAGCATCTTAAGTTTTTGCTGTTTGAGCAAGCAGAATAAAGGCAGAAGTTTTTACTTATTATTATTTTTATTGTTATTAAACTCATAGTCACTTTTGAAAATGTAGGATGACTTAAGAAGAAAACTATCTAGGAAATAGGATTTTTTTTCCTTTGTTTATGCATTATTATCCTTAAAGTTGTTTTCAATCATGGAGTTGAGTTCTGCAGTGCTAGAAAGAGAAATTTTGTGTTAAATGAGTCACACAACTGAGAAGTGACAGCAGTAAACAGTTGAAAAGGCAATGAGCATGCAACTGAAACGTGAGCTAAACACTGAATTTTGACTTAAATCCTTAAAATACAGTTATTTTTGGAATATAAATAGAATTATGAGGAAAATATATTTTTTTTATCTTTGGAATATATTTAGGGGAGTTTTTCTTTTTTACTTTTCTTAAAAAATAGCCTTTACCCACACAAATGCATTTTGAAGAAATTCTGTGGAATGAATGAGGGGATGCGAACCGACTAAAACTTTTCACAGGGCAAAAAGGAGGAATTGATGGAAGACTAGTACGCAGCAGTTCTCACCTGCACCTCTCATTTTGACAAAACAGGATTGTCAGCTAAACCCTGTTTGAGTTTATGTTGGTTTTATTATTGTGGGGTTTTGTTTTTCTCCCTTCTCTAGGTCAGTTCTGTACAAATTTGCTTTCCCTTCAGGGGACTGTCAATCCTACATGCTTTCGAAGCTCATATTATCTATATTCCACTTAAAAACACAAAGCTTACTCTTCGGGCAATAGTTTACATTTGGCTTGGAGTGCAAGGAAAGCTTCATTCAGTGGATACTAATGTAGGTTATTTTACTGCACAATGCGTTAGATTTTGTTCAGCAGCGTAAGTTACAGCTTATTTGTACTGGCTTCATTTTACAAGGTTAAAATTAAATTGGGACATCTGACCATGGTATTTTTAATTAGAGTATTTTTGGGTTCAAAATATCAAAATACAAGAAAAATTTTACATTCCAGTTAGGGGAGGTCACCTTCATCAATATTATTGGATGTGTCAGAGTTTACATAGCTACCTACGAGGCATTCTCTTTAAAAGACATCACAGATGCTATTTGTTTTTAAATGTTTTTTTGCTTTTCTAACATAAAATTTCTGGAGGAATTTTTGAACACCATGCACTTGTGAAGTGCAGAATGTTGCTGATAGTACATAAAGGAATGTTACAAGTCGTACTTCTGATATGAAGGCCACCAAGATGTGACAAAGAAACAAAAATCTAGAATACCCGCATTTTACTTTTTCTCTTTTGTACTGAACTAGCTGCCCACTGTTCTTACAGCCAGGGAGTGTGAATGTTTAAAACCTGAGATGCTGCTGTTTTCCATGAGTTGAATTATTGCCATCTTTTGCTATAGATCTGTAGAATGAGATTGGTTTGAAATGTCATTGGTAAATCATATCTCAGTTCATCTTTTTGTTGAATATTAAAAACAAATTTAGTTTGCGTGGACAAAGGCCTGTGGGAAAGATAGTAAAATATCAAGTGTTTGGAAACAGTATTCTCAAAGGTGCAGTAAGATCTTTCCAAATATTTAACCCTCAGGATTTAAACTTTTCTTTACAAAAAGACAGTTTCTCTCTCTCCTTTATAGTTCAAATGACACCGATGAAGATACTGTTTTATCTAAAATATAATTATCTAATACTCTTATCTAATAACCCTTTTTATTCTAAGAGATTGGAGCAGTGATTCAGACTATACTGCAAGTCCATTTCTTCCCAAGGTATTGGGGACTAAAATTACTCTGTAATACAGCTCCTGTAGGATACTTTCCTGCATTTTAAGGACATCTGAGTGCATGGAAACTGGTTTTCTTAATTAAAATTACAAGGAAAGGAACGTGTGAAGTAAGGAGACAGTTATTTATGCGTGATAGGATAAGTACAGATGGGGATATAGAGTTGTTTCTAAATCTGAAAGAGCATTTTAATGCCATCAGCATTACAGATATTGCTCTACTAATACAGTTAACCTATGCAATAGGATTTAATGAGGTCACCAGTTTCAGTTTCTATTCCTGTGGTGGAACGGTAGTATAAATCCCAGCTACTTATTTCTGGTTTGTTTGAGTGCCAAGTGGTGAATCAGATGAAAGAACATTCGTTTGGAAAGGTGAAATGATCAAGTGAATTCTCAGACTCATTAACTGCTTCACTGAGTTCGTCATTCAGCCCTGTCATTCATTTAGGGGTAGGAAGGATCAGACTATGGCTAGGAGTAGTGATGTTGTAACTATTACACAGGAAAAACCAAAACTAAATGAATAGAGCTTTGATACAAATGTAGAATGTAGAAGCTTTCCCTGATGCAGGTAGAACTGGGAAAGCCAATTTTTTGCTACAGTTAAACTGGAAAAGGGCACGAGATGGCTGAGGCTTTTGTGTAGTTTTATTGACAAGAAAAGGTAGAACAAGGAATATGTTAACCTGCAGATGACCTAGTGATGAAAGATTAAAAAAAACAGCCTGGATGATCTCTAGAGGTCCCTTCTAACCCCTATAGTTCTGTGATGATTCTGTGACCTCATTTCTTGTACATTCTACTGTCAGGTCTCGTAGGTTCTTGTGCCCAGCTCAGAGTCTGGGTTAGAAATGATCTTTGTTATGGTTTGGTTTTGAACAAATCTATACAACTGGTGGTCTGCAGCCAGAAGTACTGACCTTGCGAAGCTGCTTTTTACCATCCTTCCACCTTGAACTTTAAACCATGTCAAGTAGTAACAGTTTCCAGTGACTAAAAAAAATGTCATACTTGTCTTCTAGCAGAGCAAGAAGAGAAGTAGTGGTAGCCTACTCAACTTCACTGCTGTCCTTGGAATGACTGCAACATATTATCCTAGAAGATTTTTTCATATCCATAGTACTGATTAGCAACAGCCAGCACAGATTAACAAGAGCAAAACATGCCTAGTAATCCAATTGCTTTCTGTGATTTATTGTTTTCTCTGTTTTGGGGTTGTGTTTTTTTTGTTTTTTGTTTTTTTTTAATTGTAATGGAAATGAGGGAAGGGGAGAGGGAATTGTTTGGATACAATAAAATTCCATTATATATAACTAAGTACTGGGATAGGGATTCTGAACAACACTGTTAGGATTTTCAAAGCCTGACTAGACACATTTCTGAGCAACCTAATTTTAATCCAGTTTGGACTTTGCTTGAAGCAGGAGATTAGGTTATGACCTACTAAGACCATTTCAACCTTAATGTTTATGTCACTGAGTCTCAGTTGTTGTCATATACCTTTCAGTTTGGTTTTTTTGGATGGGTGGGGGGGCTGTTTCTTGATGCTGATACTATATAATACATTATTCAGTTGCTGAAATAGTAGAATTAAGTATACCTTTATCAGATTAGCAGATGACATTAGGCTGAGGGGAATGGTTTTATAACATGGAAAGTAGAACTGCTGCTCAGTGGGACCTCATGTGTTGACAGAACCTCAGACTGTGGCGAAGACAAATGCTGTGTTTTGTTGGAGGTGAAATAACTTCCATCTGCTAGTACAAGCTGGAGGCTAATTCTCTAGAAAACTGCTTCCTAGGGAGAACAGGGTAGACACAAATAGCACTGATTTTGCAGGGTGTGCAGCTGGTCTTCAACAACCAAAGGTCACAAGAAGTCCAGTAGTTTGAGAGAAGTGACTGTTTCCTTGTCAGCACCTCTGAGCTCACACCAGGAGTAGTAAGTACAGCTTGGTGTTCTTTGCTGCAAGAGATGTAAACTGGAGTGAGGTCAGAAGGGAGGTCCACACTGACGTTGAGAGGAGGATCCGATATATGATATATAAGGACCGTCTTTCTTCAATTTGAAGAAGAAATATTAGAAAGGAGATTAGTAGCAGCTTTCTGGTATTAAATGTGGGGGTTTAGAGAACATGAAACTGGACTTACTGAGACATGCTCAGCTACAAGACAAGTTGTAGAGGTCACGAGATTCGGCAAAGAAAACTTAATGGACACAAGTGAGAAAATTACTGCCATGGTAAAGTAAAAGGTGATGTACAGAAGGCTTTGTGAGGGTTGTTTATTTTTTTTCAGAACTGAAGTGGACAAGGCCCCAGTTGAACTTGGAGAATAACTCTGCTTTGGGCAGGGGGTTGTAGTAGACAATCTCTTGAGTTCCTTCTTACCTTACTTTTTCTGTTATTGTTCTGTTTTCTTACTTCTATTTGATGTCATTCAAAACACTGACAAAGCTGAGATTTCAAATTAAGCTTATTTCACAACAAGCTCTTCTACAGAGATTAGTAGAAGAAGTAAGTAATTTTGACATTTCTCACTTAAAAGATCTGTTCCAGCTAATTTCTGTATGGACTTAAGTGCTTCACTGTAGGAAATGAATGTGGTAGTTGCTTTCAGAGAGCTTTATGATGAACCTTACTATTAGTTCTTTAAAAAGACAAAACTTACGAAGTATTTAGAATCAAGCTTCAAGTTTTTTGTTTTCCTCCTACATTGAATGTTGATGGCCAGTTTTCAACTAAAACTTTTACGTTAACGTTCTTCTGAATTAATAATCTACTATTATTCACATATGTGAGTTTTCTGAGTAGAACATGAGATGACCATGTTGTAAACATCTTACATCCTTTCTTGTTTAGTAATTGGAGATTCAGAGGGAGGCTTTTCTTTGCCTGTAATCAAATGTTAATAGAGAGAATTAAAGCAGATAACTGCTAACTGCTGGTTCTTATGTTTCATGCGTTGAACTGGTTTTTAGTGTTCCTAAGTAGGTGGTGACTTAAGTCTTTGATCAGCAAAGAACATTAGTCTTGTGGTTTATGCCAGACTTAGGCTCATTCTGACTAAGCGAACCCAGTACATTCTAGAAAGTCATTAAAATAGGTGATCATTTCTGTTTGTAAGGACAAATTTATTTCACAGCTTTGTACTAGCATTTACACTCCACTCTAGAAAGTTGACATCTCTAGTGCATATTGACTTTTTTTTTTTTGACAGTACTATATAGACAAAATGTTTGCTCTGGAAAATGTGGTCTGTCATTTCTGACCAGTCTCTCAAAACTGAGAACCCATCCACCCATGTAACTCAACATCTCTACCTGATACGTGAACAAAGTTCTTCAGATGGAAAAACGAGAAAATACAACTTTGAGTGCTCATTCATTGAAGACAAAAATCAACACCCACAGTCTTACATTTAAAGGAGAAGAGCGTCTTGTTCAGATGGTCTTTGTCAACCTCATCTAGGTTTGATGTGTTCTACAACACTGTAGCCAAGGAAAAAAGTTGATGTAGCTGTTTTTGGCGCCAGTGTACTAACAGTTTGGATCATATATATTATTAGAGTATGTCTTGATTCTGTTGATTCAGGTGAAAATATTTTGATTTTGAATGCTGCTTATATATTTCCTCAATGCTATTGTTCAGATCTACATAGTCTCATTTTGGGACATCTTTGCAGTCTCTGCTAGGTACTCACCTCTATAAACAAACTTTAATCATTTCTAAGGGCAGCTTAGGAAACTTGCTGCTTGAATTGTCCAGCAGGTTTTTTTCCCACAACTAGTGTAGGAGAGAGCAGAAGGATCTGTTGTATGTTAATTCACAAGATAAGTATCCTTTAATGTGAGTCAAGAAACCAAATATTTATTAGCTAAAAAAAATCTGAGCTCTGAACTGTCGTAATTTTAAGACGTGATGACTCTGAAGTAGAAGAACTCTCTTGAACATTGACTTTGTAGCTTTACTTTGTACAGTCTCCAGAGTTAGCTTGTTTGTCCTTCTCCCTCTCCCTTATTTACCTTGTCTTTGCATGTGATGGGTGTTACAGGTATTTTGGGAGTATCTGCAAACATCCTGTGCTATTCAAATGCCAGTTGCTTTAAAACTGACAGGAAGTGGGGGTATTTAGCTTATGTGCTGTTCAGACTGATGTGACTGTTTGTATGCTGTTAGTGTACTGTGATATGAATATTTTTTTATTTATTGGAACACACTTGTTAACATTCCCTTGGCAGTAATTTGTCCTGCAGTTTAGCAAAGTAAGGGAGAAGTGTCATATGACTTGTGTTGCTGATAACACTATTTAGAAATTTGTTAGAGTTGGACTCGGTCTTACTGGGGTTTCTCATAGTACTGTACAGTGTTGGGTATCCATAGCTAAAGCTGTGGTGGACTATTTAGATGTACCATATGTTGTTGTTCTGAAGAACATAAATAATAGTAAAACTAATTTTTTCTTCTGATGTCCAACATCCTTTATAAGCCATTGTTTGGTAGCAGTGATTTTTTTTCATCATACTGCTTTGAAGCTGGAACATTCAGTAATATAAGAACAAAGTCTTGATTTCTGAGACCAGAAAATGTGCAGTATTCTAGTTAAACACTGAAAATTAAACATTTGCTTTGACTTTTAGGGGAGTTTGTTGTGGAAAGGGTCAAATAGCCTATTGGAAAGGAGATTGGAATTGCCTAGCCTCCAGTATAAAACTGTCATATAGAACATCAAATAACAGAACAAGATTTCTTTCTGACAGCCTGCCCTTCTACTCTCATAAGAGAGCTCCTAACTGAAAGATGCATTTCACTCTATTCTTTGAACTTTAAGAAATTTGAAACAATACTGGGAATATTACAGAGGTTCTGCAGAAAACTGTGAAATTTTAGAAATAGCAGAAATTTTTTGATTATTTTTCTGTGGAGACAGAAAACTTGAGGTAAGGTGCTGAATTTAGCTGTGACCTAAAATACTAAGCTCTCTTGCACAGATGAACAAGTTACTTACCACGTAGCCTGCCAGTATTTGGTATTTAGTAACCCCTTGTCACTGAAGTGAAGCAAATCAGTTTATCCTTAGTTGCACAACCCAAGGTGAAGAAACAAAGCTGATTAGGCACTCAGTAAATTGAATTTCACTTATGCTTAGAGATGTCTCAATTCACTGGTATGAGTGGCATTAGAACGTAACTCCCTTGCTCCTGATTTGGTTGGCTGTCTTCAGACTTCTTTGTGTAATATTACGGAATTGACAGATGCAATGCTACTTATAAAATAGAATGGAAGGTTTCTTAATTGGGTTTTGAATTATGGATGGTCTGTACTGGCTTGCTAGTAGTTATGATGCTGACTCAGTTCTGTGCGTGTGACTTCTTTGCGTGCAAAACCTCAGTAGGTGAAATGCAGGGAAAGTAACTTAAAGTAGCCAGATAATGAAGATCCCAGTTAGGGATAGGAGAAGCAAAGCAAGTGAACGTTAGCATTTCTGCCATACTCTGATCTTTCTGTCAAAGTGCATAGTGCATTTGGGCACTCACTATCCTGAGTTGCACTGTGGGAGAAGGAACTGAAGCTATCACACAGTTTTAAATGTGCAGGTGAAGAGGGAAAGGTAATAAAGCAACTTTTTATTTTTACTAAACGATGCCTTTAATTTTTGAATTGAACAGTCTTCAGCATATTAAAAGCTGATTAAATTTCTTTTTATTTTCAAGCTCTTTATGGTGTAATAGCTCTAAATTTTGCTTATGAATTGTTGTTTACATTGAAGGGTGAAGATGTCAACCGGACACTTGAAGGTGGGAGGAAGCCTCTTCACTATGCAGCAGACTGTGGGCAGCTTGAGATACTGGAATTTCTGCTGTTGAAAGGAGCTGATATTAACGTATGTACATCAAAATTTATAAACATATAAGGGTGTGTATTTTTCTTCACATAAGAGATAAGTGTTTAATTGATTACTGGAGGAGTTAGATAAAATCAAGATTTTATGCATTTAAGAATGTTCGAGAGGTGGTCTCTTAAAGTTTAGAAGCTTGAAATTGGGTTTAGTAAGTGTTCTAACACTCTTGGACACTCATTGGGAAAACTGTATCTATAAAAATGAATTTTAATTTGACAGTTATTAGAAAGATAGAACTGCCAATTGCATCTAAGTGGCGATAGCATTAAATACTTAATGAATGTGTATTCTGGAGTCCCTTCCAATGTTATAGTACATCCTTGACCAGGACAGAACCAACTCTGTTTAAATTGGTGTACTTCTCTCTTTAGATTTTATTGATCTATTTGAGACACCCTTACTGGGGCAAACTTTGCTGTGGCTTGACCTGCATGACCTTTTGTTGTTAAAAGATTTGCCTGAGCTGTATTGGCTCTTCAGAAAAATACAGTCCTCCATTAGGTAGAATTTCTAAATACTTCAACCATACATTCCAAATGCTATGCTTGGTAGTATCTGTATGAAAACTAATGTGCAGAATGTCTGCACTTCAGTAGATAGTAGACATCTACAGAATGTCTTTTTTTTTTTTGTGTTTGGTTCTCTGGGATAAGAATTTCTTCAGGAGTACTCATAGTTCAGCATAAAATGGAGGAAAAATAAGGATGCTTTGCTCCTTTTCTTATCCTTTTGAGGACCATAGTTTAGAGAGAGGAAAGCCCAGAGAACGTTTCAGGCCAAAGCAGGTTTTGGAAACTAGATTGTCTGAGAAATGGGACAATTAAGGGTACTGTTTTACACATGACAAAACTTCTCATGTGAAATATTGCAATTTCCATCATTTGAAAAAAATAAAAACAAAAAACAAGCAGACTTAAGGAAGAAATATCTTCCTGTTCCTTGACTGCTTCTATGCAATGACTTTGCCACAACTTTCTGTTTTTTAAGGAGGAGTACAAATTTCTGAAGGAACGCGTTTCTGGAAAATTTGTAAATGTTTTGAACTTGATTAGTGTTGAAAAAGATTAAAAAAAAATTAAGCAAAACCTTTTAATGCTGTGTGAAATAGTTCTTCAAATAACTGTGTCTCAATTTACAGGCCCCAGACAAACACAATATTACACCACTTCTATCAGCAGTCTATGAGGGCCACGTTTCCTGTGTGAAATTGCTTCTGTCAAAGGTGAGATACAAATGTTTAGTACAAGTTACCTGTTAGCAGAGTGTATTACTATGATTTTTTTCAATAAGATTGTTACTCCAGAGAAGTACAGAGCATCAAACAAACGCTGTTTACGTTTCTGAAAGAGGGAAAGTACTCTTGTAATGGAAAAGTTGAAAAGTTTTCTAAAGTTGAAAAAGAAAGTTTTGTGTCTTTTGCAGCAGAACAAAAGTGATAGCAACCACTAAAAATACTGTGAGCTATAGCTGAGAAGTTAGCAGCAAGTCAGGCAAGAATAAAAGTGTATTTGTTCAGCAGACAGAAGAGTGGGATTTAGCTCTGGCTGCTGCTTAGATGTCTCATATGATGGAGTCTCCACTGAAGTTGTGCAGAAGAGTGGTTTTCCTCTGTTTCTGCCAGATGAATGAAAACCCATCTGGGTTGGAAAAGTAAAAGTAGGTAGGAAAGCAGCAAATTTTCTCTGCTATAGAGATTGTAAATTTAATCCAGAGCACAGTAGTCTTACTCTGTTTCTGGTCTCCTTTGGATTTGTGTTACATAGATGATCTATTTTACAAAGCAGTAGGTAATTCAAGAAATGCTGTCTTTGTTCATACATTCTCCTTCTTAATACACCTCACTTCCTTTGAAAAATGGAGGCTAACAGTGTGATTTCAGTATGTGAATGTACCTGAATCATTCAACCTAAGGTTTATAGATTTCTTGCTATGCATAACGTCATCTTCCATGGTAAAATGGTCCTCCTTAAGTGCCTTGATTCTATGTACATTTCGTCGTTCTTTTCGTTGCTTCTCTGACACTGTCTAATGTTAATTTAACTTCTGGAACAGAAGTGCTGTGACTTTTAATTTAGGATTCAAATTTGTTGTGAGGACTGATCTCTCAATTTCAAAGACTTAACATACATACAGAAAATAAGGTTTTTCTAACTACAGATTATATCACTTAAGAGAACAGACTTAGTTGCCTTTTTTTCTGAGGTTCTGCTCTTCTCACTGTTTAGAGTTGAGGCATATAAGTACAGATTCTCATGTCTTGCCTGATTCAACAGCATTTTTAATACAAGCTCATTTCTGGAAACTTGGTTTGTTTGTAAGCAGACTAGTAAATTTTCATATCATTTTGTTACTTTATTCCATAATCTTAGTCTTATTGCTGGCTTAGAAGGCTTCATTTTCTGTTCTGTAGTAAAGGTTTCCTTTGAAAGTAGTCCTTTGCAACGAATTCCCCTGCATGATCCATAACCATAATGGTTGATATCTTAAAGGAAAGTGCGAATTCGCGTACTTTGGTCTTCAAACCAGAAAGGATCTAATTCAAAGCTTCTAAACATTCTCTGCCTTGGATTCCAGTAGTCAAGACAAATGTTTAATTTTCTGCATATTTCTTTCACGTGATTTTCACCTTACTGCATGTTGTAATTTGGTGAATGTTTGGTACAGTTTCTCTGAGCAGTGAACTGCTAATGAACTGAATCACTAGAAGTTGCTTTTCTGTCTGACTCTTGAAATGCTACTGAAAGTCTTGATTCAAGCAGAATGTATTATGAGAGAACTTCTAGAGGAGTAGTTTTTCAACTAAGTTCTTTGTATGAAGTTAGTAGAAACAGTATATTACTGACCACTGTTTTTTAAACATTAATCAAGTTAATAGCCAATGATTCCACGTGGCTGCTTTTTCTTGTTGATTAATAGTGTGACTGTAATGCTTAGAGTGTTAGTGAGCTTATTTCTAGATTTCTACGTTATTTTAGTGTATGGTTTTGTGCAACATTTAATTTGCATCACTGTTCATATGGCTCTGTATGATCTTGTACTGAAATGGGAAATACAAGCCTTAAGAATATGATGAATCTTAAGTTTTGGGTTAATTTAAAGAAAAAGTGTGATATAAATATTCACTTGTAGTGCATCAATGTCAATAATATGAAGGAACTCCTTTATCACGTTATATTTTTTACCATTTCTGTTTTGAAGTGCTTTGTATTCTAAATAAGTTACTCTGAACACTGGTATCCATGAAGCAGTCCCATGTTACAGCTAAGCCAGTGCCAGCAGATTAGGGGATTCTGGTTAAATCATTTAATGCTATTGCCTGCATGTTTTAGCTGCTTCCTTGCGACAACCCTGGCATGGGTACCTTCCATTTGTCCCTACTGCAAGTTAATTTTCTTTACTCAGTGTCCTGCCAATTGAGGTTTTCAAACTTAAGTTGTATTGTAAATTCAGTTCCTTGCATTAGTTTCTGGAATTGGAGAAATACTGGTGTCAACTCAAGATGGAACAGAACTAATTTCAGTTTCACTTCTGCTGTTGCCTTGGGATGTTTTTCAGTGCTCTTGCACTGTGACATACCTGTTCCAGAGGGCTCTTGGGTTTATTTGAAGTTTTTGTAGATATACTATTAGAACTCAGTTTGTCAGTTCTACAGCTCACCTAGTGTCTGTGTTGCTCCCATGTAAATGGCAGATTCTTTCTTGTTGCTATGTACTAAATGCTTACTTTGTTTCCTCTGTCATGGCAACGTTTTTTGTAGGGGTGGGATGCATTTCACATGAAACTTGAGAATAAGAAAAAAGGAACAGATGTGGGAATGAAGCTTTAATCTCTCTAGCTGGCTCCTTAGTATATTTTATGCCCACACTTGCCTTTTACAATCATTTACAAAGGCATAAGGGGTTTAATTCTCTCCCTTGCCACACTTCATATTTATTATTGAATATCTATGGGGAATATATTTTTATGAAGGAAAAATATTGAATCTGTATGAAGAAATAGGCTGAGCAGTAACAACCCAAATACACAGCAATTTGGTTTAATAACAAGATTTTGACCTTTGTATGGAAAATAATGTTCAACTGTAATTACAGGTAGAATGAGACTTTAAGGAGGTGAGAAGTGAAATGAAATAGGTTCTTGAAAAAGAAGCTGTTGTTGCACACTGTGAGAAGGGATTTCACTGGTAGAGATAATGAAATCTAGAATATTATGCTTGCTAGAAAAGTGTATACTGTGCTGCTGCCTTTCCACTAATGCATTTTCGGGGAAATGGAACTGATTACTTTTAGATTAATTTAAATTTCCTAGACCTTATTTCCTCCCTTTTTCTTCTTTCTTCTTAGGAATGCATTAAAGTGTGTTTTGTGACAACCACAACTTCAAATTATGAAATAGCTAATATTTTCCAAACTACCTAGAGGTCCTGTAGCATTTGGCTACATACTAAAATTTGAACATTGTGAAAACTGCAGTGTAGAGCTCCTTCCTTAATTTTGTGTGTTATAGTACTTCGTGGTAGTTTCACACCTGTAGGTAGCCGAGCTCCACAGTGCCACTAAACTCCCTTTCCTCAAAGGAACAGGAGGAGAAAATAAGGTGTGGGGGGGGAGGAGGAGTCATTGGTTCATATTAGGAGAGGGAGACTGCTCATGAGTTACTGTCATGGGCAAAGCAGACCCAGCAGGAGGAAGATTACTGTATATTAGAAGAAAACAGCATTAATGTAGCTAGCTTTAGTCTAAAGAGCACTTTCCATTTAAAGATAGGGCTCACTGTCTTACTACCACCTTAACAGTAATTATTTTTATCAATTCTACAGTATTTCTTCTGGGACTGATATGTCTTAAAATATCTGTGGTCATTTTAAACAATGAAGTGGTTTGCAGCATACAGCTCATTTAAAGAAGGACAGAGCTGTCATATCTCATAGTTGATTCCTTTCACTTCTGTCTTTTCACTATTATTAATGTTAAGTAACATACTATTTGAAAATATTCTACTCTTAGGGAGGAAATGAATTCTCAGTAGCTTTTGACAAATACAGAAATGAATTGCTTTGAATACCAGATGTGTGCTTAGCTCACATTACAAGAAAAAGGCAAAAGCCTTCTGCGAAACAAAATAAAGTAATGAGCACTATTAGCTAATGAAGCAGCTTCAGTCGTTGTACTTCAGTTCACTTTCAGTTTTTGCAGGGACATCAGAGATACTTAAGTTTGTCTGCATTATAGATAAAATTCAGACTATCCCATGTTCTTCCATGCACGTTTTACACTTGAGTTTCTCATGTGAAAAGATTGTCTGGAATGTATTGTAGGAGAAGCCAGCATTATGTTACAATAGACAATAAGTTTTTGAATTGCTTCTAAGGAACATCTTGAATTTGTAGCAAAGTTCTTATAGCAGAATACTTCTAGTATTATTGTAACATGTCTTAACAACTTGATATCTGCTTACTGCTAAGACGTATTGTGTAGTTCAGTGGAATGCTTTTTTAGCACCTTCTTCTAACGAAGGCAGAATGGCCTTTTGAGCTGTAGATTTTACTGCTTTGGCTCATTTATTAGTGTGTTAATGTATTAGGGATTTTAGAGGCTCACATCTATATAGAAGTTTGCAAATCTGTTCACTTGAGAATGTGTTTAGAAATCTATTGTCCATGAATTTATCCACAGCCTTTTTCAGCCAGCTGCCATTTGCCTCTGTAACTTTATCTGGAACCTGATTCTGGAAGTTCACTCTTTGCTGTGTAAACCAGCCTTCTACTGGCTGACTTCAACAGAATAGTTCCAGTAGGTTTAGTAACAGCTCTGTGGTGAATATCTGCTTGCTTTTTTTTTTTTTCTGAACTGCAGATATACCCTAGTAACTAATATGCTCCCTTCAGCATGTTTTAATACTTGGTATTAAAGAGTGCAAACATTCTTGTTTGTTGTTATTATCCTGCCAAACAGTTCTTTGTGTGTTTATGTATGTGTGTGTATATACACACACACACACACACTCTTAGGAAAGGAACATAAGGTAATATAAGATGTTAATACCTTTTTTTTTTTTTTACTTCAGGGAAGTAGGGAATATTGTGGAATCTTTCACTATTATGAACTTTTAATTAAATTTGCTTTCTGGCAGGGGTATTCTTCTGAAAACTGAAGTTCTCATATCTGAACTTTATTATTTTCTCCTATCGAATGCAGTCAGGAATCTTTCTGCCTAGCTTTGGGGCCATTCTAGTAATTTATGAACATTGACTATTAAACAGTGTCCTCCTTAAGTAGTTGTGGCCCTCTTATCCTGTATTCACTAAATATGTTTAAAAACTCAAGTTTTGTGTTTCTGTAGCTTCTCTGAAGTACAAATGCATTAGGACTGCTCTGAAACTAATGCCTCCTATTTCATTATGTTGACCCATGTTGTCAAAGGTGGATGTTGATGGTATGGCAGTAGAGGTTGCACCTTCTGACCAGTTTTCCATTACACTTCATTGGCAAGTGAGAGATGGCAGCAGAGGGACAGTCTGACAGTGATGTCCAACATGAAAATGTATATGAGGCAAATATGTGTCGCTGAATTCCTCCATGTGGAAAAAAGTGGCACCATTTGCATTTATTAATGCTTGCTGAACCAAACAGAGGATGTGAGCACAGTGAAAGCAGTCAATGGTGTGTTTCAACAGTGACAACAGCAGACCACCTGCACTAGTGCAAATTTGTACAAGCACAGCTTGCAGGCTCGTTGTCTAATGCATACCTAGTGGTGTTTGTAGCTGAGAATTTGATCTATCCAATAGTGTTATCGTGCTCTTCGTATCTGTTGTAGTTTCCATCGAAATAAACAGGAGGCATTACTTTTGGAGCGACCTACATATTATGAGAGAGGAAAACAGTCATGTCTTCACTAACAGCTCTTTTAAAAGACAGCTTAAATCCTGAGTATTGTACACTGGTGAAGAGTTCTGTAAGTTGTGAAAGTTGTTTAAACAATTCAAGGTGAAGGACAGGTCAGTTACTGCATAGATGGCGTAGAGATGCCATCTAGAGGGATCTGGAATGCCTCCAGAAGTGAACCTAATGAGGTTCAACAAGGCCAAGTGTTGAATTTGGATCAGGGCCAATTTCAGATGTGTCTACAGACTGGGGAAAAAACTTGTTAAAAGCAGCCCTGTGCAGAAGTACTTAGCAGTCCTGGTGGATAAAAAGCTGGACATGAACTAGCTGTGTGTGCGTGCAGCCCGAAAGACTGACTTTATCTTGGGCTACATCAAAAGAATGGGCAGCAGGGTGAATATCTCCCTCTACTCTGACCTTGTGAGAAGTACTGCATCCAGGCGTGGGCCTCCAGTACAAGAAGGGTGTGGAGCTGTTGTGCAGGTCCAGAGAAGGGACACAAAGATACTCAGTGATGGAGCACGTCTTCAATGAAGACAGGCTGATGGAGTTTGGGCTTGTTTAGCTTGGACAAGAGGCTATGGGGAGACCTCATTGCAGCCTTCCAGTACTTGAAGAGAGCTTTTAATCAAGAGGAAGACTGTTAACTCAGTACAGTAGTGATAAAGAAGGGGGAATAGCCTTAAACTAAAAGAGGGGAGATTTAGCATAGGTGTTAAGTGAAAACTTCTTGCTCAGAGAATAGTGAGATGGGCTCACCATTCTCTGCCCATGCAGGCTGCCCAGAGAAACTGTGAATGCTCCATCTCTGGAAGTGTTCAAAGCCAGATTGGACAGGGCCTTTGGCAGCCTGAGCTGATGCATAGCAGTCCTGCCCACAGAACAAGAGATAGCACTAGATGGTCTTTGAAGTCCCTTCCGACCAAAACTATTCTATGATTCTTTACATAAGGAAGCTCTTAAATTTCTGGGTGCATTGTGTTCTCAGAAAACTGTTGTATGTCCTTTTTAATTGGCCTGTCCATTTTCTTCCATGTAATGTACTGGAGTGGAGGTTAGATTTGTACTTACCATGAACAGGTAATATATGAAACTGAAAACAGAGCTCTGCAACGCATGTTCTTGCCGAAGTGTGTCTGTATGCAGTGTTCTTCCTGTCAACTGATTGAACTAAAGTGACATTTGCATATCTTTCATGATTGCATGTTTTGGAATCTTTATTAGGAAGCATATGATTCTTGGTCTCCTGTAGTTCTTTATTCTCTAAAAGCTTTTAGCCAATAATTTAGCTACTTCTTTACAGTTTAGTTTGGGTTTTCATTTTTATATATGACTAAAAACAAAAACAAAAAAATGCTCCAAACAAATGTGACTCTTTCCTTTCGTTTTTTTCTTTTCCTTTCATATTTTTGGAGCTAAGTCTGCTTCTGTGCTTACTGTTTTCTTACTGCCCAATTGGCACCTTTGTTATCCTCTATGAAGTATTGACAGATGTGTAAGTAAACTGTTGTATCCATGTACATTCTCTTGTTGAGGGAATGGGCATACAATATTTAAAAAGCTTGCTCAGTTCTAGATTTGGAATGATTTTTTTTCTCCAAGTAGCAATAAGACTTTTTCCCTTCTACAGTAGAAACACTATGCTAGGTGGATGTAACCTAGATAGATGGATGTAATGTAGAAAGAAAATGTTCTTCTAGAGCTTACTGTTTAATTTGGCCTGTGAAAAAGCTTTTTGTGCCATAGGGTGCATGGAAGTTCACAAGAAAATTTTTGCATTCATATAAGTAGTTGCTGGAAACAAAGATCCTCTGGTTTTGTCCTAGATTAATTGATAACTTCTTGATCTTGTAGCTTCCTGTTGATGAAAGTTACTTAATTTTTTTTTCTAGCTATTTAATTTAATATTAGCTGCATGCTATATAGTTAAATGTGGCCCATTTAATTTCTATTTGAAACTTGGACTAAAAAACTGTAATGTAATCAATGTAATTATTCAAGGTAAGTGTCGTGACACATTTGATACTAATACAGCCTACCTTTATGAACTGACAGCCCGTCTCAATGTCTTTACAGGGTGCTGATAAGACTGTGAAAGGACCAGATGGACTAACTGCCTTTGAAGCCACTGACAACCAGGCAATCAAAACTCTCCTTCAGTGACGGATGGACTGTTATCTTAAATGTCTCTCCTGTGGCCTCACACTGCTGCCTGTCTGTCACTCTTTGCATCTTCCAGCTTCTTCAGCTAAATACTTTGGGGGGGAGGGAAATTCTTGATGAATCAGACTAGTTAGGGGTCTGTATCAAAGATGGTCAGTTTGGAGAGGGTTGAAAACTATTACGAACAGTGTTGCTCTAGGACTTCTTTTCAGTGCACAATCTCTTCCCATCTCTAGTGAAAACAGAAGAAGAGAAACGGTGATCTTGAATTTTTGGCTTGTAAACTGCCTGTGTTAGTACTGAGGTTTCCGTTGACAGATTCCTTTAGATGAAAGTACTGTTCTGTGTACTTGAAACTAATTGTGAAGAGGACAAAAGTCCCATGCTATTAGTGTCTGCCATAATCTGAAGTGTAGAATGTAGGTGACTGGGTTGCTTTTCTCTTTTCTGTGGGTAGCTTTCTTCTTCTGCCTAAAGCTTATGTTGCAGTTCTGAGGATTTTTGATACTAGTTACCGGAGCAGGTCTTTTTATTGACTAATTGGATGTCACACTAATGCTTTTCTGACTCTTGAGTAATCCAGGAGAGGTGACTTGAGGTATGGTGTTATTACACTCCAGAATATCTGCTAATGTACTTCTGGATGCATGAATTTGAGGTTTTTCTTCCCTTTGTGTGTTCTACTCCAGGGTAGAGACTTAAAAACAACTGTTTGAGAGAGTTATAAATATCATTGTACTTATTTTTAAAAGGACTGTATGATGAAATTTCTTTACCATGTCAGCATAAAATCTACAGATGTATATGAAAATATCAAGCTGTTTGGTATACAAAGATAATCAAGTTGTGCAAAATGAACAGTAATTACTTGGACATTCATGTCAGGTGCATATTGTTGCTGAACTTCTCTGGTAAACATTTGCATTACCTGTAAACTCTCTAAGTTGAGTTGTTAGAAACAAAAAGTCTTACAAGTCGAAGATTTAACTTGCTCTTATTATTGGAGAAGACAAAACTATTAATTGTGGATATCTTTAAATTAGTATTCCATAGTTTGCTGAAGAAATGCTAAATCTCATTATTAAAGTATGGGGCTTTTTCTGAAATTTCCCACTGCAACCACACCACATGAACTATTGTCTTTTAGTTATATTACCACTAAATATGACAGTACTAGGACGACCGTGATGGAAGTTATTTAAAAATTGGTAGAGATTCCTCTCACATCATACAGTTCTCAGGAATGTCTGAGATTCTGGCTTTCAATCTTGAGAATTTTCTGTAGACTGCTAATTCACCCAAGTCTGAATAACAGACTTTTTATTAAACAAAAGCATATACCACAAACTTATCTTCCTTCGTTTGGAGTATAGATTTCAAACTTTCTGATAGCATACAGAATATGGAAGACAATGTATATAATATCTCATGCTGAATTCTTAAAAGTAGCAGATATTACTTTGATATCACTGTTGAAATTGAGAGGGTATGTAGAAATAGGCTGATGAGTACCACTCATGGGTATTTAATGGAGACTTAGTTTTACTTGAATCATGTTGCATATTATTATTGAATGTCTCAGATGTAAAGCCTTGCATTTAGATTGTAGAATGAGAGCAGAAATTGATTTGCATGTACACATCCCATAAGAAAAGCAATGGAGAAAACAATCAACTCTGGCCATAAACTGTACAGTGCAATTACTCTTTGCTTCTCGGGTATGGTTTGCTGGAAGAGCAGAGCGACTGGAAGTCAGTGATAAAATAAATTGGTGAGATGCTGATAAAAGATGAAGCATGTTTGGTGAACAGTGCTTTTAATGACTATTTAAAGAACTCTTTGATCTTATCTCTGATCAGTGCTTAGTTGTCCTGTCGTTGTAATAGAGTGAACACAAAATATAGGTTTAACTCTTTATTCAGCTATGAAAATAACCATCTTTGGATTAAATTTGCCTCCATGTTATGCTATTCAATATTTGGCTGTTAAAGTACTAGTCTAGAAAACCGCAATCTGTTTTTACGTGGAAAAAAACTTGATTATTCAAGTTTTTTTGTGTGTTATTAGCATCCAGTTGTCTGACTGTTGTGTTTTTGATTTTCTTTTTCCCTGTGTTCTTTATTGCCCTTCCCTTCAACTCACTTAAGTGAGTATTATCATAGTAAAGAGGCACCATCTTTGTACTAACTCTTGTGGTGATTCACTGAGGTAATTTTGCCTCTATTTTTCTACAGCTACGTGAACACCTTATTTTTTCTTACTTCATTTAAGGGGAAAAAAATGCAAACAAACTTCGGTGAGACAAATGTTGATTTGGCTATAGTATACACCCAAGCTGCCTTTCCAGATAGTTAAAAGATGGCATTTACTGTTTGATTCTAAAGAGGAAATACTAATCTTTTTTTTTTCTTTTCTTTTTGCATTACATGAAAAGTGACTGATAATTTTGCCCAGGACTTTAAAAAAATAAAATAAAAGAGTTCTGGGTTTTTTTTGTTTTTGTTTTTGTTTTTTTTAGTTTTTATAGTTCTCTAGAAGCTGAATTTGTTCTTTCATTCCCTTTTTGTTAGCTACATTGTGGGGCAAAAAAATTAATGGATGGCTGCCTGTATCTTTGAATAGGTCCTAACTAGGTGGAAGTACCAAACTGTAAATTATTTTATGTTCTTTAAACAGCATTTAAATACATTGTCAGACTGGATTCACATACGTACGTTTGGAAGTTCACTGTTCTTAAACGTTTTCCATTGAAATTTTTGCTAAGTTACAACCTAAAATGTACTTTGGATTTTGTTCCCTCAACTCCTTTCTGTCAAGGGGAGCAAATGGGAAAAATAATGTGGTAGCTGAATGAGACTTTATTTTCAGATATAATATTGAAATACTAGCAGAAGAGGCTGATAAGAATGGAGTGTCCTAGGTCAAGCAATTGCAGTGTTGCATGCAAAATTTCGAGATGAACTTGTCTTAATTATATTTTGTAAATGGATAAACATCTTTCTACGCAGTGATGGAAGAAAAGTAGTGCTTTGTGCATTTTGATATTTGACTTCCTCTTTTCACCATTGTTACCTGTTTGGACACAATTGGGTTCATTATCATGGTTCATAGACATCAGAATGCTAAATGATACTGTATTTTTAAGTTTGTGTTGCAAGAATGAATGGAATAAACTTGAATTGTGCGATGTGAGTTTCTGGAGTTTTATTTCCCTTTTTGCTCCTGTGTTTTATTAATCTCTTTGACTATAACCATATTTACCTGGGAGGCATCTAACCTTTCACTTCCATTTATAGTTATTGAAATATTCAGATACCTAGGATTCAAATAAGATTTAATATGTAGAGCTTTTGATTAGTTCTGTAGCCTGGTAGTCTACGTTTTTCATTTTTAAATGGTGATGCATAATATTGAAGATATTGCACAGGTAGGCATCCAGGCGAGTCTTGAACGTCTCCTGAGAAGGAGACTCTACCACCTCTCTGTGCAGCCTGTGCCATTTGGAAAGCAATCATTTGGATGATTTGCTGTTTGGGGAAAAGTATATTTGCTTAGAATATTTTTTAGTTACGATCTGGCATCTTGGAACAGCTTTCCATTAAGTTGTACCATTAACTTTGAGACATAAAGAACCTGTGTTATTTGGAAAGCATTTTAGTCCCTTTAAAGGCTTCAGATACAAAATAGTGTTATCGACGGGGTAAGGGAATGACCACTTTTCCCAGGATTTACACTTCTCTCTCCTTTGTGTTAGCAGTCAAAGCAATGTTTCTAATAATTTTAAACTAGAAAAAGTTCCACTTTGCTACTGTAATTTGCTGTTGTGATCTAATGTTGATTTGGAAATTTGAAAAGCGCACACCTACAGAAAGCCCACTGCCAAAATTACGTGAATTCTGATGCAGGCAAGCCAGTCATTTTAAGTCCTCTCTTGCACTCCAAAGTAGACTGTCCATTCCTGCCCTAATAGGTATGGGATAACTCAAGTATCTACAGAGTTGTAGAAAGGAGTCCTAACATGAGCTTCCTCAGTCACTAGGAAAGAGCATGGCTTGTTAGCAACTGAAAGATTTTGTTAGTGTTTTAGGTATATTTACTGGAGAGTATTAGAGCTGACATGTACTCTTGTCGGTACTGACTGTGACTGGAAATATGTTTGAAACTCTCTGGTACTTTTTGTTTATGTCTTAAAGTTTCTACTTACTGAACTATAGGGGATACTGCCCTATGTAGGTTGCTCCTAAAATAACGCCTTCTATTTAATTTTGTGGATACTGCAACAGATACAAAAAGCACAATGGTGCTGTTTGATAGAGCAAGTTCTCGGTGACAGAGCGCTATTGTTCACTGTAGTCACCGCCATTAGCTATGCAATTTGGCCAGCGATGAGCAAGAGCCTGCATGTTGCACTAGTAAAAACCTGTGTGTCTGTGCAGAATGGGGCTTGTCTTTCACACTGGTGTCGCCCCTGCTGAAATGCACCACCCACCACTTTGCTGTGCTGCCACCATTGTTTGCTCTCCGTAAGCATTCACCATGAATGTCAGTGGGCGCCATTTTCTCAACACGGGGGAGGTCAGTGACATTCCTTTGCTTCATAATGCACTTCCATTATCAGATGCCATTTTATCAGACCGCCCTTCTGCTGCCACCTGTTTCATGGGAACAGAACATTGGTGGGAAGGTTTAATCTCTACTACCATACCACCAACGTCTGTTGTGGGTTAACATAATAACAAAGTAGGCGTTGCTGTTATAGAAGTCCTTGTATCATATTTTGCCTCGATGGAACTGTCATCTTTCGTATTTGTCAGCTATTCTATTTCTTTCCCATTGCTTTTGTGGCCATCTTTTTATGCTGATTTACTCTGTCCCTTAGGAGAAGGGACAAAGTGATTGCTATCTTTCAGCTTTCTACCTACCATTCACTGCGTCTAAAATCACAAATTCAATAGAATTTGTGGTGGTTTTGTCTGTAGGATGTAGGAGAGATGAGTAAGTATTTGTATGTAGAATGGGTCTCATGGGGGGAAAAAAAAAATAATTCCAAAACACCTAATCCATTAAGTTACATTAGCAGAGTTTTATATGAAGTAGAAGATGTGTGTGAAGAGGAAAAATAATCACAAAACACAAAATACAGTACATAGTGGATTCTTTGTACTAACAATAAAATAGAGCTCTATGACAAAGCTTTAAAGGAAGGGCCAACACTTCTGAAAAAGAGATGTTTGTCAAATCTTCGATGTAAGAGGCAATGCTTTGCTAGATCTTATTGTGTGAAAATGCATCACTTCATTCCTGTTAACAGCAATTTATAGGAACAGTTTTAATGCAGATATAAATAACTTCTGCAGAAGCTTTCTGGAACACGTTTATAAGAGTACCATGAGTTCTAATCCTTTCTAGAGTAACATTAAGCCAAATGCTGTCCCAACAGGCAGTTTCATTAAAAATAATAAAAAATCAAACTGCTCCATCAGCTACTTCTAATGTTTTGCTGATACTGCAAAGTCAAATTAAAAATATGGAAATAGAATGCTAAACTGCATTAGTGAAAATTCAGGAAGTGGTTGGGGAGAAACTGATGGTTACTGAAGGGTTTGCATTTTCCCAAGACTATGAAGAGATAGAAGCCAAACTTCAGTCAGTATAGATATAAAAGTGGGACATATCTTCATAATTCTCTGCATTTAGTAAAGAAATGCACTGAGATTGTCATTGTAGATGGATTGTCTTCACCAGACAAAGTTAGTTTGTTTATAGACACCATGGAGAATAGAGGAAATGGTTTAGTCTATATTACGTAGATGAAAGAGAGTTGCAGGAATATTTCAGCTCAGTTAGGATAGTGGACATGATGCTGACCTCAGCTTCCACAGAGTCTCTGATGACCAGGCTGTCAACTGTTTGCGTTATTTCATTTAGCTTTCAATGCAGCTTTTTGCATCTGCTCTTACACACAAGCTGTTTCCAAATTATTAAAGGAACATCCTGGATTCATTTGCAAGGCAGTATACTGAAAAAATTCCTGGGGGCTGGGGGACACAACTAATCGTTATAAAGGCACCTTTTTAAGGTTTTTTTTTTTTTTTTTTAATCTGTTAAAACTTCAGGTAACAATAATTACAAAAAAAAATTAAACCAAAAAAAAAAAAAAAAAGAAGAAGAAAATTGAGCTGAGGGGAAGGTGGAGACAATTATTTTTTCTTAGAGGTTTTCACTCAGAATAAACTTAGTTCTAAGACCCAGCTTGATAAAGTAATGCAGTACTTACAAATAAACAACAATGTAAAGGAAGGCAGTGTGTGCCAGTAGCAAAATGCTAGCTGTGAGCTGAGAAGTCAACTATAAAGATGCCCCAAAGATGGTAAGAAAAATCTGTCACTAAATAAACTCTAACTAAGTAGGTAGTTCTCATTAAAGCTATTCAGTTAGATTGTTCTTAATTGCAAAGTCTGTCATTTCAAGTTGCAGGGGATTCCATATTAGCCTAAGTTAAAAACTGCAACCTTAGTATTGTGTACTGTTTGGGTTGATGAGTGATAAAGGGAAGTAATGATAGAGGATGCTTATGTGTGTATACTTTTTTATGACCATAATTCTTCCAAAACACTGAAGATAAGAACAAGAGGAATTCAAAAAAAATGAAGTAAGACCACTTCCCTCTTTGTGATTCGTTATCTGTTCTTTTGATGTAAGTGAGAGATGAAGAGCTCTGCTTCCACCTTGGAATATTCATCAGTATTTTGCTACCATGGTTTGCTGTTTGTAAGTAATGCACACACAAAGGAGGAGGAGTTTACAAAGCCTTTTTAGTGCTCTGCAAGAAGGAGGTTCATCATTCTATTTTGGAGCTAAATTTTGGAGGAGAACTGGAGTCCATCATGTAAATGGACTGGTACAGCAGTGGAATCCACTCACCAACAAGGAGCTTCCACATGTAACGAGAAATGTATGATGTTGGTTTTTCCATATCAATATGCAAAATACAGGATCAGAATAAGTTTGTGAATTGACTTGATTTAGAAATAACAGATTAAATCATTGCAATTGTGATTTTGAAATGAGTGATGGTGCTGATCTTGTTCTTCTAATTTAAGGAGCCTTTGAACTTCATGTGGTTAATTGATAAGGCAGTTTGTATAAGACAGCTCTTTAATGTCGAGCATAGATTTCGACTGGTTGCATTCTTTCCAGTGATGCATAGTGTCTAACAGCAGTGCTTCTCTCGAATTGCTTGAAATCCCTTTGTAACAAAAAATGCCATTGATAATGTAGTCGGCTTCAGACCAATCAAAATGGGAAGTATATTTATTGGAAGGTTGGGTGTTTGTTGGTTTTTTTTTCCCCAAGGTATTTCTTGATAGCAGTATGAAGCTGGGAGTAACCTAAAATCACTAGCATAAATCTATTCATCTACCAAACTTATTATTCATTAAAAGAGAGCTTATTTTGTTTTTCTCAAGCTGAATGTAAATGTGAAGGATCCAGAACTATTATTTAGGCTACAAAATAATTTCTTGGCTTATGATAAGTTCAAGTTTGGTGTATGTATATAATTATTACTTCTGAATGATTCCTTCATATATTCTTCTCTTAAACTTACTCTAACTGAAGATAATTTCTCAGGATGTTCAGAAGAAACTTTAGTTTGTTCATTAAATCTTATGTTTCAGAATAAACCATTTTCTAGTTTGTACCACTGTTTATCTATTTTAAGACAGAAGATCATTTAGAAAAAAAGACAAGAATCTGAATGGTGTTATTACCTAATTCAATTTCTGCAATGCAGAAGATTTCCAAGCCTACACCTCTTACAAGGTCAGTGAATGCAGTAGGCTACCAAGGTTAAGCAGCAGTTTGTCATTGAACCAGTTGAGCTATGACCATCGTAACATGATAGTCTTTTAGAAAGAGCTGTAAGGTTCTAGAAGTCTTTCCCAGCATTGATTCTTGTTGTTTGTGTGTGTATATTTCCTTTTTTTTTTTCTATCTTGCATATTCCTAAAAAAGAATTATTTTTAGCTTTCATTGCTCCTTTTCATAAAGCAAAGCTGTAACTTTTTTACAACAGAAACTTATCTTTTATTTTTGAAATATGTCTTATATGTTTCAGTTTTCTTATCTATTGCATAATGACAGTTGTGCCAAAGAATACTTCTCAACTAGTTTTGGCAGATTATTAGCAAAGTTATTCCTAAACCTGCATGTAAGGCAGATCCTGAACTGTAGGAGTAAATAGAATACGTGAGGAGATGTATAAGGCACTGGGTGAGAGATATCATTACAACTGGGATCAGTACAACGACACATTTGTGACTATGCCCAAACCTCTCCGTATTTCACTTCTCAATTTGAGAGCTTCTCTTCTTTCCTTTGTGTTTTAATTGTGCACTTAGCCTGCAAGCTGGCTGAAGGATTATCTCTCAGAACCTGATGCACCTTAAAGGTTTTTCATGTGCTTTGCAGTTGGTGTCAATAACCTTCTCAAAAAACACAAAAGAGGTTGGCTTAAAAAGAGAAATGAAACAGATGGGAAGCACACCAACCTCTAATGTCAAAGGTTTAAAAAGAAAGAACAAAACCCAACCTTATAAATTAATAAAATTTCTGCGGAGAAATTTAAATTAAATATTTGCAATGCAATATTAAACAACTTGAGGGAAGAAGGAAAAAGAAAAAAAGAAAAAACACCCTATGGCAATATAACCTATGCGCTTAGTAAGGAGGTGCTTCTAAGGCCGCGTTCTCATTATTAACAGCTGGATATAAATTGACCGTTTGCTCTTGTCTGCTCCAAGTAAAATAAAACTGCCACTCACTTAGCAGGTGGTTACTTTGGGGGGGAGGCAATTCCCTGCATTGCAATTTGCAAAATTCTGAGGTTAAGTTTGAGGATGTGTTTTAGGAATTTTTGTTGTTGAATTACTCTCAATAGTGAGATTTACAGAGAGTGTAATATTCTGAATATTAATGTCAGTCTCCCTGAGTAGTTTCTAAATACGACATTCAGTCAGGTGTGTTCATTCCCCACATTCCAGAGCTGACCTGTAACAAATGTTCTCGTGCTCAACTTTATCTGCCCGTTAATGGACAGATTTCAAAAGCTGTAGTTTGTTCCCATCCTGGTTTTTACTTTTAGTAAAGGCCTAGATAGTGGGCAGATCAGTTGTTTTTCGGCATCACTAGAGAACGTTCTATCGAAGACATATCAGTCTTCTATGAAGAGGAATGAAAGAATTAAAATCATAGGATGAAAGACGCAGGAGAAAAGAAATGAATTAAAGACTGTTTCAACCCTATCTCCTTCATTGTAACTTGTCCTCTTTCTTTTTTTTTTTTTTAATCAGATGCTTCATCTGCTCTTCTCCACATCAGGTGTATGGTGAGTAGTTACAGGGCTAGACCAGGTAGTCGCAAAATGCAGCAGCATTGGTGGTGCCAGAGATACTTGGTACCACCCTGAAATAGTTTCAGTGCAAAGACATTTTCACTTGTCTATTACCTGGATGTTTTTTTGACTGCTTCTCTCCTGATCCTATGGATTGGTGGGCAGCTTTGC
>VXAB01001228.1:0-16040 GCA_013399175.1 Odontophorus gujanensis
AAAGAAAAGAAAAAAGAGAGAAAAACTCGAGGAAAGGATTGCAAAATGAAGACTATTTGAAAGAAGTGGCAGATGAAAGTAAGTTATAGATGTTAAATCCCCCATCCACCATCTTCCTGTATTGAATTGGTTCATCCATCCTTCAATTATGTTAACAGATTATCTTTGCAGTCTTGGAGTTAATATGATTCAATGACAAAAAGAAATAAATTAAAGCCCAGAGGAGGAAAAAAAGAGAAAAACGAGAAAAACTCTATCTTCTGACTTTGAAAAACAATAAGCTTTAGATTAAAAAATGCCATGATTTTACTTTAAACTCCAAAAAGAGTACAAGTTTTGTTTTTGCTGCTGTTGTTGTTGTCCATTTGTTTCCTTACTAGTTTGTTTTGCCATGACTTTGAAGTTTAAAAGGCCGTACTTGTTTTACCTTCTCACTAATGGCTCTGTGGTAATAACTATAACTGACTGCTAAGTGTAGAGGTCTTTTCTTGTTGCTGTTGTTTTGTTTTGTTTTTCTTTTCCATTCTTTATGGATTCAGATCCTGCAGATTAGACAGTTTGGGGATTATCAAGCAGTCGCAGTCAGAACTGAAGAATTATCAGAGGATAATCTTGTTCTATTGCAAACTCCCTGCTATTAAGTATCATCCAATCATTCATTCAAAGAATTGTTACATATTTGTTCAGCTGCTCTGCATTGTTCAAGTCTCCTTCACTCCCTTTCAAATTTACTTTCATACACTATATAATCATTGTAGCTGGTGCATAATAAGCCCCTGCTATTAAAAAAGGACTGATCTTTTTTAATTTTATTTTTATTTAAACCAAGGTCAAGGTAGAAGATTTATGCCCACACACAGATTTTATGATAATAAAAAAGTTACAAATAACTTTTTCTCTTCATTTCCATTGTCAGACATCTCTTGCTACGTAGAGCAAACATTACAGAGGCCTAACTTGAATGGATTCAGAGCCACACGGAATGGAAGAAAATAGACTAGAATCCCTTTAGCTTCTGCTGTTTATGACAAAAGTATCTAGAAGAAAGGTATGTTTGAGAAATCCGGAAAGGAGACATCTTAAAAAATCATAGAGGGAAAGAGTACCAATCTATCTGTGGCCTTTACTATATCTTCCTATTCAGCTTTACCTACGATACTAGCAAGTAAATCATAACAGAGAATAAAGTTGTAACATCTTGGCCACTGTACGGAGTTACTCACAAAGAGACTGATGGATTTCCCTTTTCATGGATGTCATAGATGACACAAATTGCAGGGCCAGGGGGAATAAGACTGACACTCTTGAGATAACCCAAGGCAATGGTGGGAACAGGTTGAAAAATGAGACCATTTATTCAGCAGTGCTTTGTGATAATTTTTAAGTCACTAGTAAATGTGAATAGCTGGGCAGATTCTGAACGGATAGAAAATAATATCACTAACACATAGCATTTTATGCAGTATCCTTGTATGTGAAGCACTTTTACACTGACATAAGTAAATGCAGCCCTATATGTTTTACCAAACTGACAGATAAAGCAATTTCTCATTGCTAAAGAAGTGGGGGACCAAATTAACCTGTTAGTGTTAAGAGTCACCATGAGGGTGACATGGCACTGAAAGTGGCTGCCCAGAGAGGTTGTGGAATCTCTTTCTTTGGAAATATTTATGACCTGACTCGATGCTTTCCTGTGTAACCTACTGTAGAGAACCAATTTTAGTAGGGCATTAAACTGAGGAATCTCTGGAAGTCCCTTCCAAGCCCTACAGATCTGTGACTCTGTATGAGTCTGTGGTATGGCAACTTCACAAATTATCTCCATTAGCTCAGTTGCTTTTACTACCATTATGCATGTATGGGTCCATTTCTAAATACAGTATTTTAGCCAAAATTTAAGTGAAACATGCTTTATTGCACACTCATGACAAACCAAGAATACATACTTGTCAGTTACAGAAGCTTGTTGGGATGGTATTTTACTAAACTGTGACTGTTTCTATGCAGTCACTTGACTGCGCCTATGAAACTGAAGCTTTCTGATTCACTGGGAATTGCTGCTGCACTCTTTTATCAGCATAAAGTGTCTATGCACAACGATGTCTATGAACTGAGAGGAATTCAAGAGTCACATCTTCCCAATTGCACCCATGTTCTAACTCTTTCCCAGGAAGAGAAAAGAAGTTTTTGTTTGTTTGGTTAGGTGTTTTTTTCTTTCAATCTGCACGTGAGTCAAGTTTCCAGGAAAAGTATTTTCCCATATGGTTTATTGGGCAACTAATAACATAGATGTGTATTTGCCTCTCAGTGCATGTTGTAACACATGGACATGTCAGCTCAGGCTTGTACAAGTCTTTGGGGCAAATTGCCAACATCTCACTTGAAAGTCTCAATTGAAATAATGATAGAAAAGATTTCATATTTTCAATTTTTTTCATATAAACATTATTTTTATTCATGAATGCTGTTAACACTAAATATCTAAGGGAGGGGGGGGAAAAGGTATTTCCTATTTATTTATTTAGTGGGCAGCTTTATAGTAATTAATTATACGAAATAAAGCAAGTGCTTACAACAAATGGGAGGAAGTTGCAGTTTTCATTTGGGAAAGAATCCCTGAATGGAAAACTATTTCTTTAAAACTAAATTCACTGACAGTATTAGAATTCTTGACTCACTTGTTTGGTTGACAAGATTTCAATGTTACCTATACTCAGTAGGTCAGATACGAGTTTCAGTGTGTTCAGCTGGAGGAATACTAGGATCTTCCATCCCCACACATTGACGCTGAGTAAAAGGATTAGTCCCAAATCATCCTAAGACAAAATGGACATTATTCTGGGCTTTCAATAAGCTTAATTCCTTTCCTGAATTTACCCAGTTCTTTTCAAAATGAAGACTGTATTGTTTCAGAACAGAGGTCCTTTAGACTACCTCAGTTATTATTTTGTTAATTTTTTGCATAATTTCCTCTACTCTTTTTTATTTTTATTTTTTATTTTTTATTTTTTATTTTTTTTATACTAACTTTGTCATAGTCTGTCAGATATATTATCTTCTTATAGTAAGGCTTACTGTATAAAAAATTAATCAGCAGATTAAAAAAAAAAAAGTGTATTTTTAAATCATATATATTTATACACACACACACATTTTAACAAGGGAAAATAGATGCATCTGTCACTGAAAATTCTGACACACATGACCATGTATGCTCAATGCCTTCTATATTCACAATAAATGGGAAGTGATGTTCACAGAGCTGAAAAATCTTCCTTCAGTAGTATAGCAACACTATGAAGAGACTCAGTGTCATATCCTATTTCTTCTTTCTTCAGTCTCAAATGTCCCTTATGCTGCATTCCTGTTTTGAACTTGTAATATTGTGATCTCATTACAACAGATGAGGACTGGTTTTTTTAGTGTTGTTCATGGTAGGATCTGATCTTCTCAATATAACTATTTCACTGGTTTGGACTCTGCATCTTCAAAAAGACTGTTCTTGTATTTACATATTCCTCTGTTGTTATCTGTGCAGTCCAGTGCAGTCTCTGTGCAAGGTTTCCAGCACAAATTCTAGTCTGAGTAGGACTACCTAACAGGAGCAATCCTTCAGATTTTATTCTGAAGGAAAATAAACATATATGTGCATATATGTATGGTAAATTCTGTTGTCTTCCAGAAGTTCTTTTCTTAACATCAAGATTGAAAGGGACCTGATATTACAGACTTTAACTATTCCTGGACATGTTATGAACCTTATGCGAGTATCTTAGAATTTTGGGTGAAGTCATAACAAGTAGGAAAACAAGCTTCCAAGCTTGAATTTACCATAAGATCAAAAAGCAAGTGAGGAGAAAGAGTAACTTACTTGATTGCTTTGTTTTCTGATAAAGATTCCTTTTCACCAAGTTGGTCTTAAGTGTCCGAATGTTGGGAGACATGAATAGGAGATCAAAATTCAAACAGATAACAAAGACCACCACAGATTGCTTGACATCTGCAGCCTCCTGTATCCATAAAGAACTGGAAAACTATTGAAAATTTTGGAGAGTAGGAGAACCTGTTCCATTGAAAAACCCAAGGGTTAGCAGAAAATATTCCTCCTCTCTCCAGAAGCTTTGTCAGTTGGTGCCTATGTCATTAAATATTTTCACATGTAGGCTTTCTACTTGCCTTGAATTACTGAAATGTACTAAGCACATCTCTCCAAGGACCCAAAGCAATGCTGTAATAGGCTCCCGCTAATAACTTGAAACGATATAGTGATCTAGTTTTAAAATACAACAAAAATCTTTATCTAAAAGCACTAACACCTCACGCTTGTGTTTGCAGAGTAGGTTTTCACATTTCTTTTTCCACTGCCTAGCAGGGAGGGGGTGGGTAGTAGGGAAACAACTACAAGAGAAATGATGCATACCAGGCAAAAAGCCAATTTAAAAAGTCTGTTCTTTCCAGTTTGCTGTCACTTGTCGCAGTTAAACAAAACATGGAATAGAAAAAGAGAAATTGGCTTCAGTGTAAATGTCAACATTCTGATTAAAGCAAACATGAAGCATTCACAACTCTTGACAAAAAAAAATTAAATTGAATTATGAAGGGTATGTAAATGAGGCCCTTCGTCTGTGTGATTAAGGGTATGTATGAATTTGCATTTTCTGTTTATATTATTGAAGCCAATGTAACTGAGCTGGATGCTCAGGAACATGCAAGCATGCCTTTATAAGATTTCAAGCCTTCCAGTGTTTTTGTGTAAGTTGTGCGAATTAGTATGTGGATGCATCCCCAGGAGTGAGTTGCATAAGTTGGTAATAACCTAGTAGTAAATGCAAATTTCCAGTGTTTTTTCCCTCCTATTTACAAAGCTCTCCTGAAGTAGGAAAAAGAAAACAAGGTAGTTCTCAGCTTTGGAAGCATATCCCTTTTTCAACATACAAAAATGTGAATAATGTCCTCAATCAATGTTGGTAGCAAAAGATGAACTTATAAAATATGTAAAAAGTAAGTCTCAGAAATAAATAAAAACAAAGAGAATCCTCATCACTTGAGACTGCTTTAAATGGGATGCTTTCCAAAAAGGAAAATGAAGAATTATGAAAAATATATTAATAATTTAAACCTAGGTAGGATATGGTCCCAGTTCTTCTATAGCTCATTAGGCACAGGTCTTAGAAATTGAATTGTTTGAAATATGCTTTTGCAAAGCTCTCGGCATGTATTCATGACATAAAATTTTAAAGCAAGTATAATACATTTGAATTCCATAATTAAAATTAATGGGAAAATGAAAAATAAATGGGCTGAACCGGTCTATTCCTACTATGAGATGTATTTTACTGGTGTGTTATACTGTGTATGCAATTTGCTCATGAGATATATTTCAGGATATTTTCTTTTCCTTATTTTCTTTGTTATTGTTTTGGAGGAGAGGGAGTTGTATGTTGTGTGCATTTTTTTTTTTTTTGTTGGTAAGTTTTTTTTTAGTGGAGATACATATTGGTTTGCCTGTGTGAATGAATTAATATATACATCTTCAATAATTCCTTCATGATGTAAATACATCAAAGTGCTTCATGAGACATGAGCACAGGAAAGTATTTTTACTTATCCAAAGTGGTGTCAATACATTGAAAACACTTAATTCATGTTAGGATTTCTTCAGGACCTCTTCCCTCTCCTTGAAAAATGGTGTGTACAGACAAGGATTTTGAGAAGCTTCCTACAGATTTATTTTTTTAAATAACTGCATTAAACTGAAACAAACAAACAAAAATATGTTCTAAAACCTGCATAGCAAATAAAAGGATTCACAGAATCACAGAATTGTAGGGGTTGGAAGGGACCTTGTCGTGGTTTTATGACTTCTGGTATTGATATTCCACACCATAACAACCAATCAGAATGGAACAGAGCCGAATCAGCCCGTAAACTGTTGACAGACCTCCAGAGATCACTGAGCCCAACCCCCTGCCAAAGCAGCTCCATAGACCAGGTTAAACATATAGGCATCCAGGGGATCTTGAACATGTCCAGTGAAGGAGTCTTCAACACTTCTCTGAGTAAGCTTGTTCCAGTGCTCCATCACCCTCACTTTGAAGAAGTTCCCACGCACATTTGTGAGGAACTTCCTATGCATCAGTTTGTGACCATTTCCCCTTGTCCTGTTGCCACACACCTCTGAAAAGAGTCTAACTTGATATGTTCAAGGGGAGTGAAGATTCATCTAGGTTGCTAAATGCAATGCTTGTCCATGTTTTGTTTGTCAATTAAAAGAATACTGCAGTGACAAGTTCTAATACTTAAAAAAGTCAACTATGTAAAGGCACATGCATTACTTCCAGTAAGATTATTCCTGTGCTCAAATTAAGACTGAATAAGAGGGTTTCTGTGATTAATCACTGACTTAGCAGCAGTTGTAATAATGTCCACATTCGGAAATAGAAATAGACATAGAAATAATGAGTGACACTGTGGACTTTTAGGGACATCTGAGCTTTGGGTTTCTTTGTGGTCAGTGTAGAGCAAGAACCATAATAATCAGTTAGATAATATTCTTCTGCCAACATAAGTAAGGGAAGATTCAAACAAACAGGTAGAAGAAAACCACAAAGAATTGTAAAGCTATTCGTTTGAAACTAAGCCAAATTAAATATTCTATCAATGGAAAAAATAAATTGCAGAACCTTTTTTAACTCATCTGTTGCTATGAAGATCAAGATAATAAATGAATACCCTTATCCTCCTTCTCTCACCTCCATGAAAATAAAACAGAGCTGTATAAACTCGTGGAAAATGCAGTCAGCAACAATCACATAGGATTACTGAAAAATAAATTTCATCACACTGAGCTCATAAATTCCTGATTTACAGACTGGGAGAAGGACTTCTTGAGAGCAACTCTAATGAGAAGAACTTGTGGATCTGAATGGATGATGTCAACCTGATGTCAACCAACAGCGCATGAGCAACATCATCTTGGGCTGCATGAAAAGAGGTATGGTCAGCAATTAGAGGTTTTTGACCCTCTCTACTTTGCCTTTTTCAGGCCTCATGAGGAGTACTGCATCCAGGTCTGGGTTCCCCAATACAATGAAGTCATGGAGCTCTTGAATTGGGTCGAGAAGAATAACACAAACATTACCAAAGAGATGAAGTGGCTTTGCTATTGAAGAAGTGTTGAGGTACTGGGCTCATTTATCTTGGAGTTGAGAGAGCTAGCAGGAAACCTCACTGGTTTTCCAGTACTCAAAGAGCGTTTACTAACTGAAAGGAGACTGGCTTTTTCACATGGGTACACAGTGATAGAAGGAGGAATGGGTTTTAACTAAAGGAGGGAAGATTTACGTTAGATATTTTTATATATAAATAAAGAAAGAATAGAATGTATACATCACAATAATTTTAAAAAATGATGAATAAATGATTGAAATAATTTTGGTGATATAAAACGTAGATTTGGCTGTTTACATCCTCACCTCACAAACACAAATACACAGAAATATTTTCTACAGATCGTGTGACTACACAGATATTTTTGGTATTTGCCCAGTACAGAACTCACAATATTAGGTACCTTAATGTCACAGGCAATATTCATAACTTCTGTAGATTTCAGAGTTGCAGAGTGCTTCTGATCTAAATACAAACAGACCCCTACATTTTATACCCACAGACCAAAGCCTTTAATCTTCTGTTCTACTAGAAATGAATGTGAGAATTTTTTTAAAAAATGCTTATATAGATAGATGGATACATATATCATAGAATCATAGAATTATAGAGGTTGGAAGGGACCTCAAGAGATCATCAAGTCCAACCCTCTCAGCATTTCCTGTCTAGTCTGAACCTAGCTCTTGACAGTAAAAGTACAAAAATAAGTTACTCTGTAGAGTAGACACCAAAGAAAAGAATATTGATTTAACTTTTTAATTAACTAGACATAGGTGAGGAAACTTTCCTCTCAGTGAAAAGGAATTAAAGTAGAGAAAGAATAGACAAAGGCAATTGCAACAGCTGCTCCTGCAAGTGTATGCAAGTAGAGGTTAACAGAGCCCCCTCTGCCCCTCTAAGCCCCTGAGATCCATGTGCATTTATATTCAGTCTAAAGCATGCAAAATGTGTGCAAACATCTTCTAGTCAAACTGAAGCCGCAAGTTTAAGGTCCAATTTGTCCCCAGTAAAGGAAACCCACTATTTTATTACTTGTAATTATCTGTGAATGTCTGTATACAACAGCAATACTGCCTTGATTTGGAGATTAAAGCCATGTTTAAATCTATCCAGCTGCTTTTATCTAGTGATTAGATTGCATCTGTAGGCTCAATGGGCATGTGCATGAACATGCACATGCAGACATACACACACATGCAACTTAGTCTGCTTGTTCAAATACTCAGTTCAGGTGAAGGAAGTTACTATATGCCATTTGAGCCATTATAGTGCCTACAGTTCACTTTGCTACTCCACACTCACAGCCCAAACTCACTGTGCAGGCACAAAGACAATAAAGGCCTTGGATAATCTCCTGTATAAGGAAAGGCTAACTAACCTGGCTCTGTTCAGCCTGGGGAAAAGAAAACTAGGGGGGTTCTGATTAAGGTTGATTAGGTGAATTCCTAAAGGGAGATGAAAGGGAAATGGATGAGGCCAAGCACTTCTTGGTGTTGCATAATGGTAGGACAGGGAGTCTAAAACTTTAAGATAGGACATTCCTTACTAACGTGCAGAACTTACTTAGTTCTAAGGTGACGGAGTACTGGAACAGATTGCCCAGAGTGGTTTTGAAATCTCCTACTATGGAGGTTTTCAAGACCCATCTGGACACCTACATGTATGACCTTTTGCAGGTGCCTGCTTTAGCAGGGTGGTTGGACTTGATGATCTGATATCTCTTTCTAGCCCTGTGATTCTGTGATTTAAAGCTAGCTATTCACCTCTCTCTTGATAACAAGATTTCCCAATGAAAATTAGCAATTGCTACTAAAAACTTTTGTGGCATTAAGAAAAATATCTACTTTATGACTATACACTTTCCAACCAATTGCTTGGAGTCAAAATCAGTGTAATCAGAAACTTTTATTTTTTTCCATTTTTCCATTTACAAATTGACCTGTCTTTTAAAAGGGAAATTGTCAAAATGGGGTTTGACATCTCCAAATCCACAGTAGCAATTGCCATTAATTCCCATTCTTGTTCATAGTTTTGACACTGAGACCAAACAGATCATGAAGGGAGAACAGTAAAAATGGCTTCTACTACTCCTGACCAACTTACCTTTTGTCCTTATAATTATATTGCCTCTCCCATTACATGTATAACATTGTATAAATAATAACTGCCTAAACAGACAATTTAATTTGTGCTTCCGGGTTAGAGGTTAAACTGAAATA
Organism: Odontophorus gujanensis; assembly: GCA_013399175.1. Classification (NCBI taxonomy): domain Eukaryota; kingdom Metazoa; phylum Chordata; class Aves; order Galliformes; family Odontophoridae; genus Odontophorus; species Odontophorus gujanensis. The sequence goes on from VXAB01001228.1 coordinate 9,390, forward strand.
TCAGCACTCTTTTACTTTGCTATTATTTAAAATTCCTTCTTCCTCATTTTTTTAACTCTCTTATCATACCAGATGAAAACTGTTAAATTATTATTATATATACAATTTCTATTAAATATAAGCTTTGGAGTCTATTTTTATTAATCCCAGAAGATAACATTCTACTAGCAGAAGAATAGAAGTGTGAGGTAAAAAGAAATATCAGAGTGATATTGGAAATGATACAGAAGGAAAAGAACTGAAGTTTCTCTCTGGTCCTTAATATGTGCTAGGTAAACTCATCAGTCACCACATGGTCCTGTGCTACTGGAAAAAACAAACAAACAAACAATTGTTTAATTAAACAATTTCAAGAAATATAAGCTTTAACCCTCTATCCCCAAAAAAGGATTATCTCACCACCAACTTTAATAGATGCTTATTTATTTTTTAAAAAATCTGTTAGAAAGTTCATGGCATGATTTGAAAATCTGTTTCAGAGTTTGACTTCTTCTATTTTTAGGAAAAATTTTTGGGCTAGAGAAAAAAAAATAAAATGGAGAATCAAACAGATGTTTACAAACTGACAGCAGGAACAAAAGAAGATGAGAAAAATTGTACAGACTGATATGGAGAATGAAAATAACAGTACATAGAGAACTAACTGAAATTTAAAAATGAGCTACATCTTTCATTACAAATTATTGTGCTGAAATTCCATAATTTATGGGGTTTGAATTCTAGCTTTAGTTTTCATTTAAATTCTAGGATTATATGTTAACCATGCATTTATTTATAGAATTGCTGAGCATAGAAATTGCAGTTGGCATAGTTTGCAAAACAATCCAAATAGCAATTACATTATACTAAAATTTCTGTATATAAAGAGAGGAAGAAATAATATGAAGAGATTCCATTGCTACATGTAGATGAATTCCTAGGAAACATGAATGACATAAATGAGCATTAGGGCCAATCCTAAAGATAATTCTTTTGTCTGCCAGGTGATATCAAAGTAATTCTATATTACCAGTATGGTCAAAGTAATTTTAATGTTATGCAGCTGAATTTCATATATCAGTAGGAGAACACTCTACAAGTTTATCTACATCAAGGAGGGAATAGAGCATGAAGAGATGTCCTAGAAGAATGGTCATAAGGAAGTTGAAAGCCTAAGGTTAGAAGAAAATGAAATCTATTCATGTATCTATGGAAATAGTGGATGAACAGGGTATGCCTTATATACGTGCATAACATATTTATCCTAAAGTGTCAGCTGGACACTTATTTCAGAAAAATAAAAGTATAACACATTTTGTTCTGCAAGTTTCAATCATTTACCATTAGAAGTTATTCTAAAGTTTTGTGCATTCACTTGGACTGTCTAGGCACCCCTGAGTTCCTGCATCCATGTGCATATCTTGTCTGCATAATTACTCTATCCCAGAGCGTTATGCAGGAATACAGTAGCTCCTTCACACTCTGTGGTTTCCAAATTAAGGTCAGAATAAAGTTCTAGCATAGTCCAGCAGTTTTCTGTTCTGTACAGTGATATGAGAACTCCAGCACAAGCATTAGTGCAATCCTTGGGGTCTTTTTAGATGTGAATACAGTGTTATCCATGTCAGAAACAGGTGTACTCTACATACTGCTCTTATCCTTGACTTACATAAAGATATTTTCCAATTTTAAATACCTGCTGTAAGAGACTATTATTTTATACCATTGCCTCAAAGTTTGCTGATGAACATGTCCGAACATGTCCAAGCAAGTCCTGGGCAAGGGTTGCAAAATCCTTTGTCTAAGGGACAAGCAGATGGGCATGTCCTGGGGCAACGGAAGAGAAATAAGCTGCAGCTCAATGGCTGCTGAACACTCTTTTGCATGGTACTCATCTCTGTGGGGAGATAGCCATCTCAGGAGATACTTGCCTGGCATCCTAGCATGGGATCTGTCACGTAGGCAAGAGAAATGGAGGGAAAAAGAGGGATCGACCACCATGAGATTTGGTGTTCTTCCATCAGAAACCCTGTGAGCTGATTCCCTGCTGCTGAACTCCCTCCTGGGCCTGCTGCCTGAGACATGCTGCTTTCTCCTGGACCTCACCGCTCCTTCGAGGTGTTCTACCATCTGAACCCTCACGAGCTGATCGCTGTTCANTGAACCGTTGCTGCTTAATCTCACGCCGAGTATACACATAATCTAAGAACCTCGTCTCCCTCCTTTATATTGGAGCGTGACACCTGCAAGAAATTAGTTTCTCATCTCCTTGCTCTTCTTTCAGCCTCTTGTATATCTGTAGTTATAATGCAGTCACACTCGTAGATTTGTTTCTAACATCATACTTAGTGACTGATATATTTGACAATATCACAAAGAGACTTATTACTGAAGTATATATCTCCCACAATCCTAAAACTTTTTACTTGATTTTCTGTTCTATAGGTTAAGTCCAGACTTTTGGCTTGTCTGGGAGTTACTGAGTGAAGAGGAATTGTCTTGGGCTGTATAAATATATATATAATACCATTAATGTATATAAGCAATAAAACTTACTCTATCTAGTCTATCTGTCTATCTATCTAGATAGATAGATAGTTATATAAGTTTAAATGAGAGGCAAAAACATAGAATTTGAGGGACATTTGACCTTTTTGAATGTCTGTTTCGATGGCAGTTATTGCAATTCTCAGTAAATTCTCAAGGTTTTTGTCAGAGATTTCTATGAAATTTTACGTTTCCTGTACTTCAACTTTGAAAATAGTTGTTCACAAATGTACATACTGCCAATATTCAGTGACACGAAATAGGCATGATTGTAAACTGAAGAATACATTTATGTGGTTTTATAAAGGTTTATTTATATAGGCTTTATTAAAGTCTAGTAAAGAGACAAGGTCGGTATTTTTCTTTGAGTTGTATGTCTGATTCCAACTCTGTACATTGCATTTCAGAACACATCACATCATTGTAATTCAAGTATTCTAATTTTGTGTTTTCACATTTTCAGAGGGATCAAAAATTAACAAAGACTAACTATATATACTCATAGTTTCACATAGCTTCACAGTTTTGTGTGAACTCGGGAACTTGTTCCAAAAATTTATTCTTTAACGTTGAGCTGCACAGTACTTAAATTTGAATGAACTCTTATTTTATTTATGTACTTACTATTTTCTTAATTAATTTCCCTGTGTTTCCTTTGTGGATACATAGGGAGGAGTAGTAGAATGAGCGCGACCCAAAAGATGATAACCATTCAGCAACTATAAGAGTAACATTATGTTCAGGGGGTTAAGCATCTTATTGTGAGGATAGTCATTAGCGTAATATATTATATTGCATTCCTAGTTTTTATTTATTTATTTATTTATTTATTTATTTATTTATTTATTTATTTATTTTCTGTTCCTGTTCCTAATGGATTTAAATAAGCACAGATAAGAAGGATGCTGTTCAATCCATCCAACTCCCTTCAAGGACTGTATTTTTCTGTTTTGAAGGCTGGGAAGAATCTGCAGCTCTGGCTACACCCATGTGTTGTTCAAAATATAGCCAGCTATTATTTTCACAAAGTGAAAAATGTCTCAGATGTTCCTAACACTCTCCCAAATAACAATAGTTCTGAATTTCACAGATTAATAATATTACTCTGTTAACTCTGGAACAATAGACATCTGTGTTCAGCTGCTGTGACCAAGGTAACAAAATCCTGTATCACTTGTTGAGGGCTTCTGATTTTATGGATGTATAGTATATCTCACCTACAAGTAAAATGTTGCATCAGAACACTTGATTAAGGTATTTTCCAGTTAAATTATTTTTATAATCACAGAATTGTAGGGGTTGAAAGGGACCTCTAGAGATCATCAAACCCAACCCCCCTGCCAAAGCAGCTCCCTAAACAGGTAGGTGTATAGGTGGATCTTGAACATCTCCAGAGAAGGAGACTCCACAACCTCTGGGCAACCCGTTCCAGTGCTAATCTTAGTTTATGATCTTAGTGAATTTATTTGATGGAAATTATAACAAAAAAGATAGTATTTATTTTTCTGTACTCAAATATTATTCTCCCAACTTGTAGAAGCACATTGTTGATTATATTGAATGTAGTTTTGTATGTAGGCTGTGACCAAAATCAAAGCAGCTACCTAACATTAGAAAATAAATACGGAGAAGACAGATGTGATGTATCTACTGGAAATTATTTCAGCACTGGTGATTTTGTGGCATGGGGACTTCCTAACACACCAACATTTTCTATGTGTAACAAATTTCTATATCAGCAAATTGTCTAGTTTTCCCTTAAAAATGTGGAAACTTAAGGACTCCACATCAGACAAAACCATTGCTAATTCTCATGTCTTATGAAGGAAAGTATCTTCAGACTATGTTTTGAAACTGATTCCTAGTAATGTGTAGAGGAAGTAGAATGTAACTCTGCTTCTTGATGCTAACAAAGAGAGAAACTGCCAATGTGAAAATCTGCAATTACTCATGATTTATGGGGTAATTCTGATTTGTAAAACCATTGTCTTTAACAATGCGTATAGTAGCTGTGAATTTTATTTGTAAGAGCAAAGGATGAAAAAGTTATTGCCTTCTTCTGGTACTGTCCAAAATCCTCAGAGAGGGAAAATGGCATATTAAAATTAGACACACATTTCTTCAACTGGTATAAGGAGATCTCTTTGAGTCGTCAATATTTTATGAACTGGTTTGTCTTATAATTGGGAAAGCTAGTGATTTAAAAGTAAAATGACAATCAAGCAGCCAATGTGAGAAATTAGGCAATGTCCATTATATCAGTGATGTGCATAATTTATGAATACTGAATTTCAGCAATGAAAGTAAAAAGTCTGATTGTTGTCTTAGGGTTTGATTGAACCTAGCTGAAATGTTTTCTAATGATAATGGTAGCTTCTGGATCAGATTCTTATTGTTCATTTAAGTAATTACAGCTACATCTACATAAATAAAGCTTTGGAGAGTTTGTTTTTCTGTTTGTTTGTTCATTTAATTGGGCAAACATTTTAACTGAATCAAGTCTTGGGAATTCCTAATCCCTAGTGAAAACCACTCCAATACATAAATAGATAGGTAGATAGGTAGGTAGGTAGATAGATAGATAGATAGATAGATAGATAGATAGATAGATAGATAGATAGATAGATAAAACTATAGTATCACACAGAGCCATCACATCTACCAGTGAATATAAACAGAGGGAATGCAGAGACATTGCTTAGGTAGCATTATTTGATGATCTAGAACTAAGGCTAATTACCAAAGGTCAGCAAAAGTAAATAACACAGGTATTTTGTGTCAGGATTATTCTTAAACATAGGCTTAGTTTCGACCATGTGCTGACACTCTGTTTAAAGCTCTTTCACTGAATCAAAAACAGTGGAGAACGACAAACACAGACTCAATTTCAGCAGAATAATTATGTCTTCCTGAACTGATGGAGTCTAGTTCAGATAAGAATGTTTTCTTCTACATGAGTATTGCTGCAAAAGACAAATAGATTTTGATGCAAGAAAAAGAAATAAAATAAAATAAAATCATGCAATTCAGTATCAGAAGCATTTCTAACCCATAACATTTTCTTGCTTTGAATGCACATTTCTATGACAGTCAACTGTGTTATTCTGAGCGTATTCAAACATAGAATGCATATGCAGTCTGTTTCCCAAGAAGCATGTATTAATATACAGTTATATCTATCTATCCTGCCAGCTATAGCTATATCTAACCACACTAAAACAGTTGAGCTTTCTCAAGTGTTATGCCTTTAAGTTAAACTTTATTGAAATAAAATAAGGAAAGAACAATACATTTTGCATTCTTCAGAAGCTAGTGTTCAATAAATACTAAGTTTTGATCGATTGATACCGTGTCATATTTGACTAAAGAGGTGGGAATGTTGCTACTGTTGCTTTGTGCTGGCTAGAAGAAGAATGCACTATTGATTTTATATGTTGGATGGGCTGTCAGCATACAGTGCATTGTTGATTTTGACTTTTATAGCCAACATGTTTCCTTTAATTGGATCATTTGTAAAAGAGAGGAGGGCACCTGTTCCCTTCTGACAGTGACTGATTACAATCATTTCATGTTTGTCAATATTTGATAAACCCACAGTTACCCAACAACATGGCTGAAAGCAGCATCTTTATGCATTTGCCTGTTTCTTCTCTTTCCTGCTTCTGATTTCAGTTTCTGTGTAAATAGCAAGTTGTACTCAGCAACTCCTTCTTCTCCATCTTTTTCCATTTTTCTGAAATAATTTTCTTATTTTCTCATTGCTTGCAGAACACGATAAAGAAAGAAAAAGAAAGAGAGAAAGAAACTTTTTGCTCCAAGTCAACATCACTGTCTATATCTCTTGGTAACAGAAAAATTCTGGAACACCCACCTATGCCCTTCTTGCTGCTCTCACTGCTGTTTTGGATGATAGGAGCACTTCTGTAACCTTGTAGATGAACTTTCTACTCTGAAATAAAAACAAATATGCCTTTACCCTGTGATAAACCGTTGTATTCCTTTTTCTTTCTACACTTCTTACTTTTATTATTATTATTATTATTATTATTATTATTTTCTATATTCTGGATGCAAATTTAAATATCACTATAGAGATGTCTGGAACTCAAGGAAGAATAGAGATGT
>VXAB01001230.1:0-10813 GCA_013399175.1 Odontophorus gujanensis
CCCTCCACTGGACTCTCTAGAAGAGAATATCTGTTGCTTTCTTGAACTCAGGACCCCAGGACTGAGTACAGTACTCTGGATGTGTCCTTGTCAGGGCAGAGTAGAGGTGAAGGATCCTCCCTCGACCTGATAGCCATGCTTGTTTTAATGCACCCCAGGATGCCTTTGGCCTTCTTGGCTACAGGGGCACACTGCTGGCTCGTGGCCAGCCTGTTGTCCATCAGAATACTCAGGTCCTTCACCTCAGTGCCACTTTCCAGAGGTCAGTCCCTAACCTGTACTGATTCCTCCCCAGGTGGAATCTCCCTCTGTACTTGCTGTTGTTGAACCTCATAAGATTCCTCCCTGACCAGCTCTCCATCCTGTCCAGGTCCCACTGAATGGCAGCACAACCTTATGTGTGTCAGCCACTCCTCCCACATTTGTATTATCTACAGAATCTTAAAAAAGCTTTTGTTTTTTTGTTTCATTATTGCAGATACATCACGAAGATGCTAGGACTATTGAACTGTGTTGAAAATGCAGTTAAGCTTTCAGGAAAGGAAAATTACTATATGATAATCTCAGTATATTAATTATATGCTAGTCCAATGATTGATTACACTGTGAAATGGGAATTGCTCTCAACCCTTTTCCCTTTGAGATTTTGCCACAAACTTATCATTAGAGCACCTGAATCCTCACACAGTCATTCAATGATACCATCACTGTTTTTAATCTTCCTGTAATTTGGGGAACCTGCTGGATACTCTCCAAGGTGCAAGAAGGACATGTTGTACCCATTAACCTTTCTATGCAAAGATTGTTTGTTACATCCAGCAGTCTGACAGAGGCCCAATCAGCTACTGAATAGGACCAAGAAACTGCATTTTTTTTTTTTTTATACAGCATATGCTACCTGCTAACAACTTAAAAATCATCTTCTGCATGAAGTGAACCTAGAGCAGAGAAATTAAAGCTCATGTAGTAGATAAATCATCAGAATGTCAGTTTGTGTATCAAACTGGGAGAGTAAAACATGAGGACTTAAAGGACTGCCTCAGTGAAAACTGTATGAAATAGGCAGATATAAAGAAAATATCTCATAGTGTTGAATTTTTCATTAGAAGTCAATAGTCACTGTAAAGCTGTCAGATGTTAACTAGCTTACCTTCTGCTCTTTGCAAAAAGGTTAATAGATGCAGCACATTTGCCAGTGTGACAATGAAAAACTAAGCATGACAAATGGTAGATTCTTGTATTTGTTTTGCCTTTATTATTATTATTATCATTATTTTCTTTTTGCTCTACTGTTTGAAAGGGTGAGCTGATATTAGGACTGCTTGAAAAACCTTATTTATGTGAAAAATAAGATACTTGGCCAGCATACATGCCCAGGTACTAGATTTTCCCAGGACTAAGTGTGAGTTTAAGCCTGTTTCCACTGTCCATTTAGCACTTCCATTCTCGGCAGATCATGTGGTTGCTCTTTGCCTTGCCTATTTAGACAGAGGGCTTGCAGGTCAAAGACTGCCTCCAGCAGTTCCATACAGAAGGTAACACGATGAAACTTTGATTGTTGTTAGGGCTCCTGGGAACCAATACAGTACAAATAACTAATAAAAATCTCTTGAGTGTTACTAGGAAAGCATGTGTGCATGCTTAGCAGGTATTGTTTTGATTTAGGCAGGGAGAGAGCTAGAAACTCTTCAACAGCCACGCCTTTTTCTAAACCACAGCAATTTCACAGTGTATATCAAACATTCGCCTGAATAGTTAGGCCCAAATTCTGCGACCACACATTTGACTCATTAGGAGGACATTTTTCTCAAGTCCTAAGACAACATTCAGTATAAACTTCATCAGAAATGAAGAGTCTAAACTTCTAAATTATGGTTCCAAATTTTAATTATCTGCATAACTTATTATTATTATAAGTAGATACATGTATGTCACTGGGCCAAGGTCTTCTAAGTGAAAAAATTTAAGGACTGGATATTAGTTGCATGTTTGACTAGGTACATAATTACACTAAGAGATGCACTGTTTGGACAATATATACCCAATGCACAAGACACAAATGTACAGTAATTAAAACAAGAAGTATCTAAGGAAACCAGGCCAATCAATGTTATTACTATTACAAGTCCATCAAATTTTGTGAAAATGACAGGCAATTTGTGTCTGGGATCACTTAGACATTTCTTATTTGCTCAAATCCCTGCAGAAGTACTATATAATTACAGAACTTTTCTCTCACCTGTTGTCTATTTGAGGAGTGAAACATTCCAGTCAAACTAAAACTATGTGTTTAGTATAGGTAAATCTTGAAAAAAATATAACAACTTTTGTTATTCAGGAGATCAGACCATCTGACCTTTTCTGGCCTGAACTCTATCGAATTATGAATAAGGTCAGTCATTTTTTATACCTTTCAATCTTGCAGTTTCAGATGTACATGATCAATACTTTCAGGTGAAAAACTCTCAATCATAAGAAAACTCTCATATCAGAAGAAGAATTCTTATAAAAAAAAAGTGAAACTCATGGAAATACAAAATATGCATTGTTATTAAATGTTATTGAATAACCAGAATTAAATAATTAGTATTGGAATAAGTATTGCAATCATTTTCTGTAATACAAACAAACATGAAATCTCTAAAATATACCAACTTGAGGCTCACATTTATACTTCACATTAAGGAAATGCACTTATAACAAGCTTGTGTCTGACACTACACTAAACTTCAGAACCCTGGACCAGTACAGAGCACAGATACAATGGAACAACTGCAATAGCCAGTTTTTCATTAGACCGTCAGACTCGTTCAACTGTTATAAGAGACACATGAAAAATAGAGGTTACATATTTGTTTCCTTACTAGAGGCTTTAGGCATACCTAGAGAGTGTTTTACATTTTCTGAAGGAAGGAGCTGGTAGAGGCATTTCATAATTCTTGGTATCTTTTATTTACCTGAATATAGAGTTTGCCAACATACTTCTGGAACCTGTTTATAAATTTGCAATCATTAAGAAGTGTGCCCAGAATATTATCATTTAATGTGCAATGCCAGAGATTATTCTACAGTGTCACACAACTTGGGATAACAAATGAAGTGCAAGCTCCAAACTAAAGTTCCTATGGACATCTTCTGAATAAACACTTTAGGATTCATCCATACTAAGATTTTCATTGTCTCTCCTTGGATCTTTCTTCCTTTTTGGCTGAACCTACTTCCTTAACAGTATATTTTCTTTCTTCCCCACAGTTCTACTTTCTGAGAAATATAGATGTATTTATCACACTTTCCACCCTATATCCTACCATCTCACCCAAGGAATGCAATGGACATTAAGTATTCTGCTCAGACTTCCATAAAAAATGCAGTGAATGCTCTCTAAGTAGAGAGCCTACTGCCCACAGTGAACCTAAGAGGTAGTAAGTTAATTTATTCTCTCATAATGCAGTTTCTGTGTATAAGATGCTTGCACGCTCTTGAACACTCATTATAAGGGCAGCAAATGAAAGAAACTGAAAGAAGTTTTTGCAGGAACAGGCATTATACCAGGAGCTAGTTTGAGGCTTAGAGTAATACAGAGATAAAATAGAAAAGCTGTGACCCTCATTCTTCATCTCCCTACAGCTTGATAGCTTATTCTTCAATTAAATCCTTCTGGCTAAAATAGTAACATTATCAACAACAAAAAGAAAAAAATGAAAGATTATTTTTAAGGCTACTCATAGAACAGTCCTCATAGTTAACTTCAGAATATCATCTTTTTTCTTCAAAGATAAAATGTATTTTGTTTGATTTACTCTTAAAGGCTTACAGCATGTACTGGCTCACCAAACCAGTTCATTAAGCAGTTGAAAGCATATTGGAAACAGTGTGACCTAAAGAATAGGACCTCAAAGAGATATAAGCTATTGGTGACTGTAACTTGCTTCTGTCCTATGTTTCCAAACTGACATCAAATGCAGTTTTCAAAATGAATAGCAAAGTGTTTAAAATGAAATAAATGTTACTTTAGGAGAAAGACAATAACAAAGAGGAGTCCTGGGAATCACCACAGAAAGCTATATAGGGCTACACCTCAGTTTCAGAAAATATTTTCTTGTGTCTAATTTCCCTCAGAAACATTCTGCAGTTGGGGTATTTTATATTATGGTTATTATTTTATTTCCCTTTAAAGAAATAAACATTCTGTAAATTACACAGGGGGGGAATTCATGTGAATGCTCCCATCCTGAGCAATATACACAGTAGAGACAAGCTGTAAACCTGCCTTACAGCAGAACATAATTTGACAGGAATGGACACAGCATGATAAAAGCTTTTTCTCTTTTACTGTTTCACTGTAAGAACTTAAAATTGTCCGTCACTTGAGTTAATTAGGTAAAGCTATTGGGATATTTGAGCATCATTCTAACCTATATCATTCTTCTTTATCTCTGCCCACTGAGTTTTTCACTTGTGCACTTTTGGCCTTATTCATAAAAGTAGAATTGACTTGAAATTGAATATTAGCTTTTTACTGCTTTATTGGTTTCTATGGGTAGTTGTGTTGTTGTTTGTTTTGTTTTGTTTTGCTTTTTTAATTATTAATATTACTTAAGTTAAAACAAAAGCTTTTCTATTTTTATGCAACTGGTGGATTTAATCATTTTTGCTCTGTTTACCCTTTTTCCAGTGTAAACAAGAAACCTGTTTTTCTCTTTTTAAGTTAGCATTCTTACTCCTTTTCAGATCGCTCATGTCACAAGAACTCTCTGCATTCATCTAACATCTTCATCCCTTCTTGATTTCAAAACCCTGCTCAGAAGCACAGTGCCTTATAAATACAAAGTCTCCCATGTTGAGAAACAAATACCTCTTTCACCTTTCTACTTCACATCCAAGGAAACATCTGGCCCAATTTATTTTGATGAAATGCTCTGAAGAATGCTCACCCTGAGGTATGTTACCTCCCAATGGATTTCGGTCTGCAAAAACTGGTCCCGCTTAGGTCTGAGTTCCACGACCCGCCCGACCAGGGCCATCGGCTAAGGAACTGCACCAATACGAAGAGCAGCAAATGGCATTTATTGTTTCTACTTCACAGCTTTTATGGCCTACTGATAAGCATGCGCACTAATGAGCTACAACGAATCAGCAATTTGCAACAAGGTGGCAATGGCTTCTAAGTGCTACGTGGCACACAGGGGGGTTTCGATCTCGCGAGAGCCCTAAAAGCTCGCAGCTCTGCTACAGCGGTACAGCTCACCAGAAAAAAATTACTAACCCAGCTCTTAAGTTCATTAAAGTAATAGGTCATTGTAAACAAAATAGCCTAGAGAAGGACAAATCACAAAATGAGGACAGCAAGATATCACTAATAATGGAATATTATCTATATTTGAATATCATGAAAAAGTCAGAAGAATATACTTTATTCAGCAAATCTTGGTGTGTAGAAGTGGAATATTGGTACAATAGAAAGTTGTTGAGTTTGTTGCTTTTTTGTTGTTGTTTTGTTTTTTTGGGTTTTTTTTTTCTTTTTTGGCTATATGTCTTAAAGTCAATTTCAGTCAAACTAATGTACTTTATCCTTAATCTGTAATTAATGATAATCATGATTCCAGTTGCCTATTATGTACTCTATCTTTGCTGTCATGCCATCACAGCTTTTCCCATCTTAGGAAGCAGAGGAAAAAGTATGGAAATACAGAAGAATACTTGTCTTAATTATGAATGAAAACTCCACTGAATTAAAATCATTCAAAGTAAATCTTTCCTTTCTCGTTGTCCATTTCTCTCCTTTTTCTCTTCTTTCTTTTTAATTTGACGATTTTGTTTCTGACTATTGCCTGGAAACTTTGGTATTAGTATGAGTAATTTCATATAAACTCTTCTGGTGACAGCTTAATACTTTCACTTCTATCAGGATTTTCAAAATATTGGTTCTTTTTATTTAATGTCAGATAAGTAGCTTTTCCTTTCTGACAAAAAAATAAAAAAAAATACAAAAAGAAGAGAGAGAGGGAGAAGAAAATCAGTTTGTGTGTTGGTTTGTTCACATACAACACCTGGTATTCATATTCAGTTAACATAACTCATCTATTAAAAAAAGTACTGAGGTAAAATATATGAATTTTCCAGCCTTTAGACAATGATAATTCACTCTTGTTTACTATTGTCTGGTAATATAGTTTACAGGTGTTACATAATGTTATTGACAAGAATATTGTCATTTATATAAGCAGAACCACTGTGTGCAAAATAGTCTCATATATACATGTGCTTGCTCATGCAGTATGAGCCCACTTAGCGCAGGCTACTGCGTTTGATCCATAGCTATCAGTATTCAACTGGCAATTTGATTTTAAAAATATAGCCTGAAAATAGCTTCATTTCACATATATTACTTTCTGACTGCTGCTGTGATTGCTCAGCCAGAGTCCAGCTGTGGAAATGTTAAAACTATTCATCAGTCATGAATATTCATCAGAGTGGTATTATTTTCCTACATATGCCTGAGATGGCCGGCACAACTGCTAGGTGAGAGGTTTGAATAACGTATGCACACAAGCACACACATGCACATGCACTCCAGATACACATCAGGAAGTTCACTGAATTATGTCTGTGCAGCTGAAAGGCAATACCTTCTGCATTCTCCTGATGCAGCTATATTCAGTGTGCTATTTGCCTCTTAGTGCACTGACCTTAATGAAAATACCAGTTCCAAATAATTACAAGTTGCTAATCAAGCTTCCCAACTCATGAAGTCAGTTTAAAATCATGATGTTCTTTTTTTTTTTTTTTCCTAAATAAAATAAATTATTTTGACTTGCCTTTTAGACTCAAGTATTTGGGGACTAAGTGACAAATTAAAACATGCTGATTTTAAATAGAGGTTGAGACTGATGAGTAATCACAGGGTCTGGAGGTTAAAAAATAAAACAATGAAACATACTGACTTGTAAAATTGAAGTTTAATGGTGAAACTGCTATGCTATAAATGCTCATTGACTCCAGCAGGAGAGAGATTTGGGTCCAACCACAAAGTATACAATCTCAAAAGAAAATTCTTTAAACCTTTGGTAATGTCATGCCACATATCCTGGTGACTTCAAAAGATTACATGGGGAAAATATTGTGCATCTTGCATCATGAATAAAAAATGCAGGGTGAGGCTCACTGCTTCCAGCAGTGCAGTTCCTGACACTGCATCACATATGACATTCCTCAAAGATGAGGCCTGGCGCCAGATCCACAGTTGGTATAAACCAGTATAAGTGTTTTGATTTCAGTGTAGTTATAACATTTGACACTAACTTGAAGATAAGATCTATTAACATCCTATTGTTTCTAGAGCATCTGTCCATAGCTTTTCCCAGATGCATGTTCATTTGGTAATGAAATTATGCTGTGGTTTAACCCAGCAAGAGGATAAACGTACATAGCCTTTTGCTCACTCCCTCTTCTTCCAGTGGGATCAGGAGAGAATCAGTAACAAGTGTAGAACTTGTAGGCTGAGATAAAAAATGCTTATTAAGACAGTAGAGGAAGAGAGAAATAACAGTAAAGTTAGTAATATATATTTATATTCAAAACAAGTGATACACAGAACAATTTCTCATAACTCTTGACCAATGCCCAGCTAGTCCTGAGAAGAGTCTGGCTATGCCCTGAAGTTCCTCCTTTTCAAGCTTTCTTTCTGTATCATGTCACATGGTATGGTATAACCCTTCAGCCAGTTCAGGTCATCTGTTCTGGTTCTCTCCCCTCACAACTCCTTGTCCTCCTCCCCCCCCTCACTGGCAGGACTGTACAAGAAGCTGAAAACAGACAAGAAACTGAAACATTCTTGGCTCCATGAAGCACTGCTGAGCAACAACTAAAACATTGTTTTTCTCCTATAGCCAAAACGTAGATAGCATCATACCAGACACTACGTAAAAAAATCAACTCCATCCCAGAGGAAACCTGGTCAAGATAATATAAAAAATCATCCAACTACAATAGAAATATTTTAAAGATTGTTTGGCAATATTCATCAGTAAAATTCACTTTGTGGCAGAAATGTTGTTCATAACCTGAATGCAACTTACGCCCTAGGTGTTTATTCTATACGAGCCTTGTATCACCTTTTTTTAGGACAGAATTTATTTCTCATTGAATATTTTTCTAAGGAAAAAAAAAAGGCCTAAGGCATTTTCCTAGTGTTAGTTGGGACAAATACAATAAAAATACCGGTCCAACATCAGTATTGTTAATATAATTAAAGCTACATGATGAAGAGACAGGGTATAACAGCTTTTATGTATTTATACGCCTTGCAAAGAATTACAATGAAGTATTTCAAAATAAAATGAATTATTTCAAATAAAATGAATTACAATGAAGTAATTGAGTCATTATTTGTCTGATCTGCTTTGGACTTATAGGTATGCAAGTACACATACATACATGTTTAGGTATGTAAATATTAATATATATGATCAAGTAATGCAGAATAAATCTCAAGTCTTGTATGATTAATACTACTCCCATGCCCTTAAGATAGCCAGAGGCTATAGCATGAAAAGAGTGAGATGAATTTGCCTTTCAGGAAGCTGAAGAAAAGTCACTGGTATACTTAAAAGGTTACACTTAAGACAGCCCCAGCTTCTGCTTCTTTTGTTAAATGTACCCCAGTCTGGAAGATAAAAAAGAGAAAAGGGCAGGATTGAACTTAGATCTCACACAACATAAGAGACAATTTTAATTGCCAGAGTATACTAGCTTGCAAAATGTTTTTTTGTTTTTTTTTTTTTTTCAGTCAATTCTTCTTGTTCTAGTGTGTACCAAGTATCTGGTAGTGAAACAGTATGTTATTGATCCTCTAGTTTTTTTGCTAGGTTGCATGATGTAACTGGGACCTGTGTACTCAGATACTCTTTGTAGGTGAAGAATGTCAACTTTTCAAACTGGTGAGCTGTGGGCTAGGCTACAAGAAGGACTACTGGTTTCTTCAGGGCTGAACTCTGATTTAATTTGACTCAAGCACATAAACAATTTGGAGATGACTGAAACTGTATTTCTGGCTAACATGGGCAAGAAAACATCAAATACAAACATCAAATATATACCAGTTAGACTAAAAACTGCACGCTATAATAATAGCACTATATTTTAGAAAACACTAGGTGAGATATTTGAAACTACTGAGGTCCCATTTCCAAAACAGTTTTACTTCCAGAGAATCATCAATTCTACTGAAAGCCAAAGGGACTTAGGGTAGATTGATGTCAGTGGGAGTTAGTCATTCTGAAAATCTCATTAGGGTACCTGTCTACATCTTTACACTCTCAACTTAAATGCTTTTACCATTTAGCTGCTAAGAATGAAGGTTTAGGCACTGAAACTACATAGATTTAGATTGTTAAAGATATTTATTATCTTCTGATGATTTCAGTGGAAATGAGGCGTCTAGATGCCTTTCAAAATCCTAACTACCATCAGAGTTAAACTTGAAAAGTATGGTACAAAAAGGCTTTGTGACATCTGAGATTAAGTAGCATGTTTCTCTGACTTATTTTTCTCACTTTGCAATAAAGCAGCATTCTGTTTAAAATTAAGTCTTTTGATCCTGTGTTTGTGTGCCAAAGAGACATACTGAGCTAATGTAGAAAGAACAGAAAGTAATGTTCTAATCAGGAGAAGATTCTGAGTAGTAAGCTTTGCCATCTCATCTGACGTGCTTAGAAGCACATTGCAAATTCAAAATATAAAGGGCACAATGGCTCAGAATCTGCAAAGCAATGCCACTAAATGACAGCTTAAAGCAATAGGTTCTGCTATCACTTACCAGGAGTTCACACCTTCACAAACATTTCTTACAATTTCTGTTGGGGAATTGGGGGTAGGAAATGTGAGGGGAGGAAAGAAAAGTGGGCCAGATACAATGTTCAAATATAATTCCCGGTCATCTTGTGTGTCATCTCACCACTCAAGAGTTGCATTAAATTAAGGAGAGTTTTATACTGATTGCTTATTCTGTTCCTGGGAGGATTTTTTAGTGCAGGAGTTCTGCAAAACATTTTGTGGCCCCCTCAGTTTCTTTTTGAAAATGATTGAATGGAGGACTTTTCATTTCTTGGTTTTTAAAATCAATATTTTCTCACATTGTCATGAATATTTTTTTCGTAGATGCCTCAGCAGATATTCTTGTTCATTGTAATTGTGGCTATAGGTGAAGATGGAGTACCTTTCTCTCATTATTAAGAGCTTAGTAGCCCTGAGTTAAAGGCTGCAATTCTTCATGTCACCACTGTGGTGGCAAATAAGATTTTCTATTTAGTTTCAAGTAGTCTCATTTGTCAAGGAGTCTGTATTTGAAGTTCATATAGATTTAAGGCAAACAAAACTGGACAGTTAAATGCTTCTTTTGTCCTAGACTGTATTAATCCATTAGTAAAAAGTTAAACTAATGGAATATTAACACTGCTGATAAGCTATCCTATTTCAGACTTTGTGTGAAGAAAGCTCTTGAAGTTTATATAATAACTAAATAATCTTTTCTTTAATGACAGTTTCAACAGTCTGCCAGCACACTCTCGTTCACTGATGTGAGTTTCATACAATGTTATGGATATATTTTTCTTTGTGGAATTTTTCCCCTTCCTTTTACTTTATGTTTTTAATTTGTGTGTGTGTGTGTGTGTGTGCATACATGCAAAAATCAGGAACATGAACTGTAAGAAATCTGGCACAGATACTATAAAAAAAAATAGCAGAAGAGTTATATTTTAAAGAGGGATCTGTTTCCAAGGTTTTCTTGTAGGTCTTTTTATTTTATTTTATT
>VXAB01001237.1:6257-110441 GCA_013399175.1 Odontophorus gujanensis
AAGCAGCGGAGCCGCGGCCGTCCCTGCGTGCAACCTGCGCGCTGCGCCCCATTGCCCCGCGTGGGGTGTCCTTGGTGGGGTGACGGGCGCGGGGACCCCCGTGCCCCCTCCGGGTCGCGCTCCGCAGAGCGCTGCGCACCGATAAGCGCTGTACGTCTCTGGTTTACACCTCGAAGCGGAGTTGAGCTTTCTTTTAATCCCCTTCCCGAGGTGCCCCGAAGCCCCGCGCTCGCAGGGATGGGGCGACCGGCAGCACGCGGTGTAATAATGAGCGTTAATTCTCTACCCAAGCAGAACTTGAGCAATAATAATAAGCACGTCAGAACCGTTTGTTTACTGCGGCGCTGCGCGGGCTGCGGGGCCGGGACCGCTGCGGGAAACGGTGTAACCCGAAGGAAACCCTCTAGAACGGGGGGATATGGCAGTGGAAGGGCGGCTCCGGCTCGCGAGGAGGAAGCTCGGCGAGCGCTTGGCTGGGACGTGTGCCCGTGCGCAAGGTACGTGGTCTGCAGCACTTCGGTTTTATTTCCCCGCGCGTATATTTCGTAGTCGGATAGAATTTTCTCCGTCTGACATCCGCCTTTCGCCCCAGGACCGCATTCAGCCCCGCTGCGGCGGTGCGGATTTGAGCCGCTTTCGCCTCGTTCTTCGCCGTTCCGACGGAGCCCGACAGCTCCCTGTCCTCGAACAAAACCCGTGGGGTCGGCACCGAAAGGCCTCTCAGCGCTGCGCTCCGGGTCCCGCCGGGAGGGACGACGGGGGAGCGGTGCGCGGGGCTGAGCCCGGAGTGCGGGGTCCGGGGCTGCTGCGGGCAGAGGCGAGTCCCGAGGACGAGGACGCGGTGTTCTCCCCCTGCTCTAATCCAAAAAAAATAAAGAAGAAGAAGAAGAAAAAGAAAGCCCAAAACAACAACAAAAACAAACACAAACCCACTTCGCTTCAAAAAAAAAAGAAGAAACGCTGCCGTAAATCAGCTCTTAGCGCTTCGTGGCTAAGCGTTCTCTCCGCGTTCGGTTTTTTGTTTTTTGGTTTGGTTTATTTTTATTTTTATTTTTTGTTTTTTTTCCTCCCGAGAGCTCCTAATGGTATTAATTTGGCCAAAAAACTTGATGCCGGGCTGTCTGGAATGATCTCCCTTCTCCCTCCTCCCGAACATTTCCATAATAACCGCGACTCGGGACCCCGCTCGGGCCGTGCTCCTCCCGCGCCCCGCGCAGCCCCGACGCGGGCTGCATTCCCCGGGGGTGATGGGATGCAATCCGCCGAGAGCCGACAGGCACGTCCTGGATGTTAGGGACGCACTGCTCCTCAACGTGACAAGGCTGAGTTCGATCTACAATTGTATTTGAAAGGGCAATGAGCGGAAAGATCTCCCGTCATTAAAGCCTCCCTCTCCGCTCGCGCAATAACGAGAGCCTTCATTTGCACACAAACGCTCGGGAAAAGAGCCGTAAAGTCCCGCACCGGCCCGACCACGCCGCGGAGCGCCCGCGGGGAGGGGGCGGCGGTGCGGAGGTCCCAACGCGCCCATGTGACCGCGGTGACTTTTTACTTTAAATCTTGAATAAGACGTGAGTTGTAACAAGGGGATTTGCACTTACTCCGTGACCCCTGTAATTGGATTAAATATAGACCGAGACGTACAAAAACAGAGCGAGATTGACACCTGCCAACTGGACTTCCTTATGATTGATTGTGATGCTTCGTGCCGGCAACAATAATGAAATAAATTGTATGGATAAAGGCGCGCATTTGTCATTTCCGCGCGGGGCGAGGGGAAGGCAGCGCGAGGCGAACCGCTCGCTGACAGACGGAGCGGCGCGCCGCGCTGCAGCGCCGAGCGCGGACCCCAGACGTTGACGAGACAAATTATAACTTGTCACGACCCCTTCAAAATTCAGAACTTTTCAATTAACATATAGATTGCCGCTGCGCACAAGTCCGCGCCGACGGGCGGCGGCCGTCGGGGATCGAGGGGCCGCGGAGATGCTCTGCCCCTACACCGCGGCCGCGGGGATCACCCGCAGCCTCCGCGCCTCCTCCGCCGCGGGGCTCTCCCGGGGCAGCCCCTCGGGCCGCCCCGTCGGCCGCCGGTCCGGGTTCGGCCGGGTGCTCGTTCCCGGCGGCCGCCCGATGCCCGTCGGGCAGCGCTTCCCCCTGTGCGGGGTGGAAGCGTGCGAAGTGGAGCGGGCCGGGCCCCGCCGGGAGCATCGCCGTGTCCGGGGCTCCAGGACCGTCCACAAACACTGCTCAGTGCCCCGAGAGATGCCCTGAGCTGGCTGTGCCTCGGGGGCACTGCGGCCCCACCCGAGGGGCATCATCCCCTCAGGTAGTGGTCTCTCTTTTCTTTTCTTTTCTTTTCTTTTCTTTTCTTTTCTTTTCTTTTCTTTTCTTTTCTTTTCTTTTCTTCTCTTCTCTTCTCTTCTCTTCTCTTCTCTTCTCTTCTCTTCTCTTCTCTTCTCTTCTTTCTCTTCTCTTCTCTTTTTTCATTTCCTCTTTCTCTCTACTCTTCTTATTTCTCTTTTCTTCTCCTCTCTTTTCTTCATTCCTATTTATTTATTTTATTTTCTTCTTCCTCCTCTTCTTCTTCTTCTTTTATTTTAATTCTTCTTATTGGAAAATAAAACCCAGCCGGTTTTCGCTGGGTCCACGATCTCAAACGCAGAGCCGCGGCCCCACGGCTGCGGCCGGGCACAGGGCAGAGCCGATCCTCAGAACCCCGCGTCCCAACTTGGGGAAAACCCCCTCCTCCGGCGCCGCGACCTTTCCGCGCGCTGTAATTACCGCCGAACTCGTTCCTCTAAATTAAATGCTGCTGTGATTTGAATCCGTGTAAAGCACGAAGCGAGTTCCATCGAATGAGCCGAGCCCGCCCGCTTTCCCCAGTGGCTGCATCCATTAACATTATAATCTCAAACACCATTTTTTATGTAACACCATTGTTAGTAAATCAACTCCTCAGGTCCACAGAGACGCTGACCCCTGGCAATTCAGCGAAAGTGTAATTATCTCCCCGAATCTCGGGCAGATTTAGGAGATTACATCGCAACTAACTCCATATCAATGCTAATGCCCCGGCTCCAGGTGCCGCTCGGCGCGGTGCGGCCCCGCTCCGCGGCACAAAGCGCAGAAGCCGCGGCCGGGAGGGACGGGGCGCCCCCAAATTGCACCTATTTGTGCCACAAAACCTGGTCCGCGGATGGCAAAGTGAAACAAAGCGGCCATGCTAAATTAGCGTTAAATAAAGGGCACTTTAATGCTCGGTTACAGTCAACTGGTGTATATTTGATGGCTAATTGTCTATCAAAATTAAAGAGAAAAGAACAAATGATTCGTTATAAGAAGGTGTTAAAAGCTCCGACAAAGGCGCGTTTCACAAATACAGTATCTGCGGACGGCGAATTGTCCGTTCGGGGCTTTTTTTAACGTAGTGAAGGCCCGGGACTCCCGAGATATGAATAATGGGTACAAATGCTCTCTTTTATTCGCAAAAAGCCTCACTGGGAGCGGTGGCTCCGACACAGCCAAAGCGGAGAGTGAGGGCAGAGCCAGGCTGCGCCGGTCCCGACGGCCGCCGAGAGAAACGCGCAGAGCAGCACCGGGTCGATATGGGCTTTGCTCTCCGAGAAGGACCGCAGAGCATTAGCGGCGGTGGGACGGGGCCGAGAGGGGCCGTGTGGGTGCGGGGCGCACGCGTATGGTGCTTCTTAGAGTCACTGGGGCAGGGAATGCCCGGGTCGAGGGCGGAAGGGAGGGCGGAGAGAGAAGGAAAAGGCAGAGGAAAAAACGGAATTAAAAAAAAAATAAATTAGTGAATGAATAAGAAGAAAAGGGGGAAAGGGAGGGGACGAAAAAGAAAAAGAAGGAAAAAAGGAAAAAAGAAGAGTATGGGAAAGAGAAAGAAAAAGGGGGGGGGGAGGGGAGGAAGAAAACATAGGAAAAGAAAAAGAAAAAAGAAGAAAATGGGGAAAAGAAAGAAAGAAAAGAAGGAGAAAAGAAAGTAAAAAGGAAAAACAAAAAGACAAAAGGAGAAAAGAAAGAAAAGGAAAAAGGAAAAAAAATGGAAAAAGGAAGGAGAGAGAGAAGGAAAAAAGAAAAAAAGGAAAAGAAGGAAAAAAAAATAAAAGGAGGGGAGAAGGAAAAAGAAAAGATAAAGAGCCCCAGCGTGGGCCGAAGTTCACTCGAGGGTCGGCGAGGAGCGGCCGGGCCGGAGCCCCCGCGGAGGCGGCGGAGTGCGGGGCAGCGATGCGGGCGGAGCGGCAAACCGCCCGGAAAATGGACCCGCGGAGAGCGGGAGTGCGCTTCTTTATCTCTGACAACTTGTGTCCTAAAGAAACTATCTTGAAGATAATTGAAATGATTACAATTCATTGCTGCATTACTTTGAATGTGAACAGTCAAATAATGAAATCTTCGGAATACAGCAAAAATTTAATTTACATTACACCACCGCTCGAGGTTTTCCTTTTTGCGAGCGCGGCTCCCTCCCGACAGCTCACGCACCGCCCCGCGCTCTGCTGCCTTATTCCCATTCTCGGGGCCGTTCCCCTTCGGAGGCTCCAGGTGCGTGGGGGTGGGGGGCATGGCGGTCTGGGGGTCGCCCCGGGGCTCTCAACACGGCCACCGCCGCTCCCTCAGCCGGGACAGGGTCTGCCCGTCCCCGAGCCCCGGCCCGGACCCCCAGGACCCTTAACTCGAGTCCGAAGTGGACTGGGCTGTGCCCTCCGTGCAACGAACCGCTTGTTTAAAAAAAAAAAAAAAAAAAAAAAAAGACCATCTGGTAATTGTCTTCCTTTAGATCTTCCCTTAATTATGCTTTTAATTAAAGATGGTTCAAGGCATTGGACCACATGAAGGGCAGTAATTACAAATTACATTACAAACCCAACAGATGTAGCTCTATCTGCTGGGAAAAAGGTACCGGAATAAAATTTGACTAAACTTTCGGATAAATTAATCCGCTGCCTTGAGAACAGAAGCACATTTTTTATTATGCAGACTCTAGCCAGGATTTAAGTTCTCTGTCATGATTGTTTTCATATTTCTTTGACATCTATTGATTTGGAGGCAGCTGCAAGGCTTTGTCACAAGAGAGAAGAGCAGTCACAATATATTAGCTTGATGGCATAACTCGAATATGAGTAGGAAGGATAGAAACATGACAGGGAGCCACGTGACCGAGCGATGGGTCTCCGACAAAATAAAGAAATTAATTTTTAATAGAAAGCTTTAAAAATACTGCAGCCAAGGCAAGGGGAGCAGCAGTACTCCTTCATTACCGACGGCTCCAACGCTCACCCAGAGGTGGGGAGGGGACCCGGGCTGCCGGTTGGATGGAGCCACGCAGGGAGCAGACAGGGCCATCCCCAGCGTGGGCTCTGCCCCATGGCCAAGCACAGCTCACAGCCCCGCTGCGTCCTGCCAAAATCCTGCTCTAAGAGGGCGATGGGAGCCCAGAGAGTTGGAGCACGTTTGGGTGAGGCAGCAGGATTTCCCCCTGCGGGGAAAGCTGGCTCTTAACATCGCTCCTTGGGGCCAGCCTTCAGAGTGAGGATGATCCACGGGCCGTGTGCTCCACCACATTATGGGGGAGAAATGAAGCTGGGATGTCCCAGCTCCAAAAGCACAAAAGCACAAAAACACAGGGGCACGGCACCGTGCTGTCCCCAGGACAGCCCTGCAGGCCGTGGCCCAGCTGCTCCTGGCCCCACAGCACGCACACACCGTGCACAGCCGCAGCCACGCGTTCACACTTTCACACGTGCTCTGCTCGTAGTGTCAAATCTTTTTCAGTCGGATGTGTGCTAAGCGCTCTGAGGGCCCAATCCACCCTCACTCTGAAGCCCCTGTGTTGCTGCAGCAGCACGGGGCTGCTCTGTGCAGGGACAACATCGGGCAGGAGCCCCTTGACCCTGTGATGCACAGCTGGGCAGTGCCTGCAGGTGTTGTCGTGTGCACCCAACAGGGGAGAGCTCACAGCAGACCCAGTGCTCCTCTATTTGTTCTCATCTCGGACCTGTGTTTCAGCACCGTTTCCTGCTTTATAAAAGTGACCCCAGTGTCAAAACTTTCTGAAGTTTTACAGATCCTCTCTATAAATCATCATCACAGGGAGCAAACGGGGAGGACGTCCTCTCTCCAGCACAGTGCGTGGTGATACCCCATTCCTCACCAGTGCTGGAGCTGGTTGCAGGCCCATTGAGCAGGGCTCTGTGTAAGGTGTAAGGCTGCAGGATCAGAGGATTTGCTGCATTTGTGCATGCACATACATGGACATGTCCTCGCATGTCTCTGGCTCCCCCAGGAAGATAATTTTCATTAGGGACACACTTACCTGCGTGGGATCTTCTGCAGCACAAAGGGCTGAGTCAACACATGCAGATCTAATAGGAAACGCAGCAGCACAGCAGAGTTCTCTCTGTACTGTTCGTGCCCATTCTTCCAAGCAAGCTTTACCTATAAGCAGCGAGAGACCGACACTCCCTTCACACCAATGCACGCTGAGGAAATCAGAAATCTACAGGCAATGCCCATCACCTGGGGACAACGTATGGATTTGTCACTGTTCTCAGAGGAGTGAGAATCCCCAAATCAATGGCCAGATTGATCTGATCCATACCTGCAAATGCCTCATCTGTGACAGACGTGGTATTGACAGCTCTTCATTTCACTGACCACCTCTGCCGGGTAATCGCTGTGCAGTGTGAGCAGTGCGTGGGGACTCAGAGCCCCAAAACGGAGCTGATGCAAACAGTGCTCTGCAGTGATAGACACCACCGTGCTCATTGCTTTCAGACACAGAGCAGCAGTCCTGAATCAAAGCAAACCCTGCGAACAGCAACGGTAAAGGGAGGAGAAATCAGTGAGGAAGATCAGGCGCGAAGGGGGGAAAGTGTAATGAAGGGAAACCCAATATTGACAGATCACATAGAGCAGAAGGAGATGGGGTAGAAAAAAGCAGCCGAACGCAGACAGAAATATGTCTGGCGGGGGGAGACTGGGAATTTCCATTTGCTGCCAGAACCTATGGATAAACAGAATGGAATACAGGGAAGAACCCCAACGCTGTCTCAAAATCATGATTTCCTGCCCTATTTTCATTACTGTCTGAAAAAAAAAAAAAAAAAAAAAAAATTATAAAAGCATTATGTCCAAAANAAAAAAAAAAACATTATCAAAGCATTATCTGCAGAATGCAATGGGGAAGGGAAAAGATCGGTCTGGAAAGGTCTTGGAGCCATTAATAATTTCCTCTGGCAACAAGGAAATCTGCCCACACCTCCAGCATTGGGAAGAGCAAACAGGCATTGAAATCCCCGCCGTGCTCTGCCCCGGAGCCAGGTTCTTAACTTTCTGATCACTTTTATTTCAGTTTCTTACACTTCAGCAAAACGCAGCAGAGCTTGACAAATTCATTTTGCAAGAGAAAGTCTGCTGCAACTTGTTTGCCTTTTGTTTTCAATGTGTGGACGCGGAGAAGTGCATTCCTGGAAAAAAACCCTAAAAAATGATGTTTGCAGCTCTGCCAGGCTCGGGTTGGGGAGCAGCGTTGGGTGCTGCCAACAGCCCATGAGGTGCACCCAACGTGATTTGGGGCTTGTGGGCTGCAACAAGCTGTGCTGTGCTATGCCATGGTGTGCTGTGCACTGCTGCTGCAGGTGCCAGCACTTTCCTAAGTAGGTCACATCAGGAACAAGTGCAGAAGTCATAAGACAAGGGTAAAAATCCAAGCAAAAAGTACAGAAACCATCTGATCCCCAAACTCCACACCCCATGAATACTTAAACACCCTGAAATGTTCCTGGGTGAGAAGCGATAGCCACAGAAGAGCTAAGTGCACTTTTCCTCTAAAGCAGCGACTCAGGCGGTTGCTGGTGGCAGAGGCCAAGAGAAATAAGACCACGTCTGCAAGTTTGAGGAAAGCCTCAGAGTAATCCCGTAATAACCTTACCTCCAATTTGCAGCTTCTTGTGCTAGAGGGACTGAGAGCAGAAGATGCAATGCGCATGCAGATGTGGATGCAGATGTGAGGCTGCTGGGTAGCGGGGCAGCCAGGACACATCCTGTCCACCTGCATTCTCTGCTGGGCTTCCCTTGCTCTCACTCCTGTACAACACGCAGAGGCAGCGGCTGAAGGACCGCATTGTGCTCGCCCAGCACCTTTCCCTCGCCCACAATCCGTCACGGTGTGCGATTTTATCGTGATTAAATCCCAGATGAACATACAAGGGAAAAGTTCATCCAAACAGATGGGGAACAATGGGCGTCTGAAGGCTGGCGGGCAACAAGTGGTGCTTTCCAAGGGCAGTAAAGTTGGTGCTCAATGCAGGAGATGCTGCCTGCAGCGCAGGACCACGCTGGGTTCAGCGTTGGGGTGCAGGAGTGGCCTGGAATGGGATGGGAAAGCAAAGGCTTTATTTGTGGCAGCGAGTGGCGCGTTTCTGCTCAAAGTATAAATACTGAATGCTTCTGCTAATGAAATGCTCACTAATGGCAGCCGTAAGACTTTGCTTTTCCCCAGGTAGAAGTGCTGGGAACTCAAATAACCAGCAATAGTCTTGCAAATCGCAACCACGCTTAAAAGCTATAAACTGTGCAAAATGTGCTGGGCGCCTGAGGATTTTCAGACCCACTTGCAGCTCATGCACAAGTTTTTTTGTTTTTTTTTGTCCACAGCACGAAATGAAGGCAGCAGACGCAGATTGAAATCAGAGAGGCCAAAAAGTCTTGTAGCACCAAAGCCAGCCATGTTCTTCCCATGGGTTTGTTTCCCAGTGCGACCAAAGTAGGTAATGAAAGGAACTCCATGGGCAGATGGCATGATCCAGATTATGAGGGTATCCTCTGCGAGTCCATATAAAGTAGAACGCACAGACAACCCATGGCCAAAGGAGTCCTGCAGGCTGCTGCACACACCCCAAAAAGGCCTCAGCAACACGGGGTAAACAATTAACACAAATCTCGAATCACTGCACTGTCACCTTAATAGGCAGTGAAGTCAGCTACGATGGGCGTAATAGGATGAGACAGTTTAATTCTTGTTATGACATTAGCTACAGCCTTGTAAAGCAGCTGAGAACGGCGCAGTGAGGGGCTTGCAGTCACTGCGGGCTGCAGGCCTGGATAGAGCAGGAGCAAATGGCACCCAGGCTCTGGCATCCACTGGGGACACGTTCCCTCATCGCACGTGGTTGGTACGCTGTTAGAAAGGTCGGTTTTGGATAAAGCAGAGCCATTTTTCAGCAGTGAGAGCAGCTGGGAGACTGCGCGCTATATCACGTTGTAGATCATAAACACACACATCCAGGAGGTGAACTGAACCAATTCTGTTTTCCCAGCATTAAGCTTCAAAAAATTAGAAATCACCCAGGCTTGAACCTCAGACAGACAGGTAATGAGCCATGACAGCCCTGCTCTGGGATGCGCAGGAACGGGCAGGCCGGGCTGGGTGGCAGCCACAGGAACGTGTCTCAGCCCCAAATCTCCGAGCAATGCTCCAAGTGCCAGCATGTCGCTGAGGGCTGGGGGCCCAGGGTGGCTGCTCCTGAAGTGGGGCTGCAGCCTGGCTGGGAATGCAGTCCCAGGCTGGGGAACCGAGCCAGCTGCTGCGGGGATGCTGCCCCACTGGGTGACAGGGAGATGTGCTCACAAATGGGGCTTCCTGTAGGTTGGATATTAAGAATAATTAGGGTGGAGATTAGGAAAAATTCCTCCTCGGAAGGAGTGCTAACGCATGGGGGCACAGGCTGCCCAGAGAGGTGGTGGAGTCACTGTGCCTGGAGGTGTTCGAGAACCGTGGAGATGTGGCACCGAGGGACGTTGTTAGCAGGCATAACGAGGGTGGGTTGGGGCTGGACTGGATGATCTTAAAGGTCTTCTCCAACCTTAATGATCCTACGGTTCTTCCATATTTTTGATACGCTGGAGTGGTTTTGCCCCAGCTTCATTTTGATTTTGGGCGACTTGTATTGGAAACAAGGGCGAGCTGCCAAGCTGCAACATCACGAAGCACCTTAATTCTGCATGAGGAGGTGGGATAATTTCTGGTTGGAGGCTGGTGCTTGGCCTGCTCCCTGCCCGCAGGATGACTAACGTGCGGGGCCTTGCTG
The DNA here is from genome assembly GCA_013399175.1 of Odontophorus gujanensis. NCBI lineage: Eukaryota > Metazoa > Chordata > Aves > Galliformes > Odontophoridae > Odontophorus > Odontophorus gujanensis. Next base: position 16,367 of record VXAB01001237.1, read on the forward strand.
GCTGCTACTCTCCCCAGAACTCACCTCCAGCTTCTGGATCTTGCAACGCTAAATCCCTGCAGCAAAAAGGGGCTTTCATGCCTTTATATGGAATTACAAACCTGTGTTAAGCCTCAAAAGATGCTTTTATTGGAAGATCTCGACAGCTGCCAGCTTCCCTAAGTCCCAAACTATCATTACACGTTTAGTTGCAGATGACGGATTTCTCTGGACCTTCCCTCCTGACCCAACAATAAAGCCAACTTGGTCTGAGATTGAAGATTCATTTATCTCCCCTTGGCAATTATCTCTATTACTGCCTGCAATCCTTCCCAATCTTTCTAAACAACATCCTGCTATTAAAGCCACTTGGCAAGCATTTAAAGCCCAGGATAAGTTAACCATGCACAAATATCCCACTCGGGGAAGGATCCGGCTATAAAAATAAACAGTTTACGTTCCAAAGGGCATGGTTCAGGACGGGTATTCTTCGTCTGTGAAGAGAGGTCATCATTGCTGACAATAAAATTATGTAGGACTAGATCCTCCCCCACTGAGCTCAACAGCAAAATCCCTCATGGTTTCAATGGTGTTTTCTGAGGTCAGCTGCCGGGAAAGCCAACATTCCTCAAAGTTGCTGAAAATCTATAATTGGATATATTAAGAGGGCTTTCAAAGGGATGTCAACTTTGGAGGCTTAGTGCACACCATGCTGTAGAGGGGATCCCCGCGCATCACCGGACCCGCACAGCCTCAGTGCTGCTGTGATCTCCCGCAGTGGCTGTGGGGCTGGTGGGGATGTGGAGCTGTAATCCTGCCCACTGGTTAGCAGGGCGTGCAGCTGTCCTGTCACAGCACATCTCCATGGGAGGGGCGTCCTGGTGAACCTCGCTGCACCTCGCATGTCCATGTTTAGTAAAATGAAGCTCGGTCCTTCAGGGTGTGATTTGAAAGCGTTCCCCAACAGCAGGTTATTAACGCGTGGGCTGAACTTCAGAGTGTTCTTACGCTCCTTTGGAAATGCTCACCAGTGGCTCTTTGGGAGCTGGAAATCTTCTACTTCTCCTTACACGGCCTTTTCCTGGCCCACAGGCAGCATTTCCCTTAGGCACTCAGGCAGGAATGGGACACTTGGTGTGGGCCCAGGGGTGGGGGCACCAAGGGGCACTCCATCCATGCTGCAGCCACTCTCCTGGAGAGTTCAGTGTCCTTCTTTTCCCTTTCACTTTGTCAGAGAAAGCTGAAATTCAGCAGAAGCCGTAGAAATCACAACAGAGAATTGCTGGTTTGCTGTGCTGACTGAGATTTTAAATAAATATTTAAAATAAATAACATTAGGGTGACATTCATTTGTTGTGCGAGCAAAACACCACTCCCATCAGAGCAAACCAGAGCAGGTGACTTCTCCAGGTTACCTTCTGCAGTGTTCTGTGGGTAGCAGGGATGCCTGGCTGGCCTTCCTTGTGCGGTGCTCAATTAATTCCCACTCAATGTAGGGTGGTTGATGAAGAGCTGAGAGCCATTGGAGCTCTCCCGGATGACTCGTAGAGGACCTTTAACCCTGGGAAAAGAGGCACTGGTGAGTTTTAGTCCTGGCAGCCTAATATCAATCACATCAGCGTTCTGAAATTCTGCAAAGCCACAGCAATAGCAAGGGAGCAGCCAACCTGGACCAGCACCAAGCACGGCTTGGGGCCAAGATGCCTGCAGAGCCTGGAGGTCAGCACAAATGCCTCAGGGTGGTGCTCACCTGGACAAACAACAGCTGTCTGTCCCCGTGCGGCACTGGTGGGATGGATGAGGACGATACGGCTCCCTCAGCCAGCTCCCAATTTCCCCCATTACCTGCCCTAAGCTCCTCTCAGAGATAAGAGGTTCCTGTGCATAGACACTCATTTAGTCCCGGCAAAAAGACTGGATGCAAAAGGCTGGTGGGATTTTGACAAGATGCATGTCGAGGTTGGGCAACTAGTCTTAATTAGGCCATCTTTGTTTACATCTGATGTTTATCAGCTAATTGGCATGGCAAGGTGTGAGTCACACTGCTTCCCTCTGGCATCAAATCCATTTGCGGGATGAAAACTGGGAGAACAAATTATCCCAATTATAGGACACCCCACTGTGCTAATTGCCGTCCCAGGGAGTCAGAGCCTCTCACCACTGCTGTGCCTGTGCTGCTCCCACCCAGCCCTGCACCCCCAGGCCTGCACTTGTTGCCCAGTCCCCTGCCACTGCTCTCAGGCAAGGGCTGCCTCCTCCATCACCCTTTATTTTCCCTTTACTTGTCCTGCCTAGGTGAGACCACGTAGATCACGAGAGACGTGTCTTCGTGCCTCCAGTGTTGTGGTGCTCGTCAGGGCAGAGCCTGGAGGTTTGCTGTGATGGGGCTGGACCTCATCCTCATTGCTGAGGCTCACGGGCAGCGTTCAGACCTGCCTGGGCTCTTTCTCCACTCCCCACCTTTAAAAACGCTGTTGGACAGCCAGCAATCAGCCCTGTGCCCTGCTCTGTCCTCCCCTTCCTCAGTGCTTGATTGCTGCGGTTCTGTGCGTACCACGTGCTGTAAAACTCCACCTTCCTTTCTCTGCCTCCCTCTCTCCCCATCCTCCGGGATGATGCTGTGCCCTCATACCCTTTCAGTCCCTATAGCCTTTCCCCTATACACGAAGGGTCCAATGCGCAGGAATGTTTCTTGGCTGCCCTTGAGTTGAATGATGATCCTGGAGGCTTGGAAAAGCCACAAAGCTCAATGCTCTCTGTCTCCCTGTGTCTCTCTTGTCTTCCCTTCTTAGTAGGGGTAACAGATGGCTGAGGCTTTCACCAACAGTCCCGAACACATTGTCACTCCCAACTGAAAGTGAAATATTCAGTGGCATTTAAATTAAATAGACTCTAATGCTTCAGTAATATTAATTACGGTTTCATTCATCCCTGGCCTAATAAATCAACACATAAAGATAGGATGATCCCGTGGCTGGCAGCAAAGCAGGGCTATTCTGCCCTTTGTAAGGTTATGCACACAAAGCCCCCATTCTTACGGGGACATGATGGCCCCTCCAAACATCTGTGCTCAGCACCACTTGAGGAGAAGCCAAAGTGGTAACATTTAAACTTTTCTTGTCCAATTTGTCCACGCATCGGGGCTCAATTCAACAAGAACTTTCAGGGAAAATTATATAAAATGTGTTAAGTGGGCGAAAACTTCCCCCTGCTCGCTCTGCGGGTGAGCAGATTTATTCCAGCAGCGCTGCCCGCAGCCATGTGCTTCATACCCTCACCCCAGCGTCCAGGCCCAGGGCGAGGGGCACAGAAGTGCTACAGGAAAACCTTGCCAAAAAAGATTTTGGTGCTTGGGGAGGCCCGTGGGCTACAGTTTTTCACACCATTTTTTTTTTTTTTTTGTGCGTGCATACCACGGGGGAAAATAGACTCTGCACTTCACCAACAACAGGTTTTTTCCCCTCACAGCTATACATATGTAAAAGGAGGCTAATAAAACGGCTGAATAAAAGATCACTGCTAGTAAATCTTCCACAGACAAAACCCTCCACTTGTGATGCTTCAAAGCTGCCCAGAGCTACCAGTTTAGCCCAAAAGTCCCAACTCAGTGTCGCTGATTGGAAAATAAAAAGCCCTGTGCATAAAAACTTCACTCCAATTGTTATGCAGTGAATGCAGCGTTTACATACAGCAGCTTTACTTGACCAAGTGACTCCCGAGGACCGCAGTGAAAAGCCGGTCGCGATGTGGCTTGGCTCCTTTGGGAAGGCACTTCTGGAGGAGGGTTTGTTAGGAATAAAGGAAGCTGGGATGAGAAACCAGTGCCCGGTCTTGTAAGGGCATCACGGGAAGCCGTACCGGTTTTAAAACAAAATGCAAAGGCAAAACAAGCCGCAGAGCTGCAGGGAGAAGCAGTGGGACAGCACTGTTTGGTAGCAGGGTGGGACAGGACGCAGAGGGGCTCACTCTGCGCTCCTCTGGGGGTTCCCCGTGGAACCAGGGGCCAATGGGGCTGGCAGCGCTTCGGCTGCCCTACAAACACAGCCATGGGAGCAGTTTTGGCACAACAGAGCCCTGTGAGATGGGGATGGCAGCGTGCCTGACCAGAGGTGCTTTCTTCCCATGCTTTGACGTAGCAAAAGGCTGGGTCACACAGCTGATGTGGCTGGGAAGTGGGAAGGGACAGCCAGGGTTGTGCTGCGGGCACGGGGCTGGGGGAGCCTGGCAAGGAGCCGCAGCTGCTGCTCCTCCCGGGGCTTGCCCCCCGCCCGTTGGGCTTCACTGCCTCCACCAGCCCACGCCTCAAACTGTGCCGGGAGCTGGGCTGGCAGGGAGCTGCTGGCGGTCCCTCAGTGTCCCAGCTGGTCCGAGCCCACCGCAGCAGCTGAACTGGGAGCGCCCGCTCCTCGGCATGTCCTAGTTCCCATCAGCTGGCTGGGGCCGTTGCAACAGACAGCCGGAGCACATGTTGCTCCAGCCCTGCCGTACCCAGGCCTCCAACTGAGGGGATTGGGGTAAAAACTGGGGCAGGAGCTGCCTGAGGACATCAGGGTGTTCCCTCTCTGCCATTCACAGAAATCCCAAACGATTCTCTTCCGATTCCTAGTTTGGAATAATATTGAATGTTTCCAGGCTCAAAAATTAGCGCCTGTTTGTGCAAACCAACTTTTTGTCCCACCCGTTCCCAGGAAAGTATTCCCTGTGGGTTTCAGGTGGGGTTCCACAGGTATCTGCCTGGAGTGAGGCCGCTCACAGGCACTGGAAGCTGCTCCAGCAACCAGAGGATGGATCCTCTCTCTGGGTAGTGTACAGACAAACTTGCTAAAACCATCATTCCCTTCCACCAGACTACGTGAACTCTGTACTACACCTCCACAACCTCCCTACAGACAAGCCTCCTCTCCTTGAAGAGACTGAAGATACCCACTCCACTGAGTATTTTCAAACCACGAGACTCATTTGAATGAATAATGTTGTTAAAACCTGGATAAAAGTTACCCAAATCCCCTGTTCTTAATCAAGGAGGTGTTGCTCACTGTTCACAGAAAAGAAGCAAAACACAGAAGTTCACCATTCCCTTTCCAAACAGAGGCTGGCAGACATATTTCAGTAACACAAGGATCTGCATTTTGAGCCGTTAGCACTGGTTATGACTCCCAAAAGAACAACGTTAAGCCTCTGCTGCCTGTCCTCACGTTAGACTTTATGCAACCTGCCATGGGCTAACATGAGAAAAAGTTGGAAAGCAACGTGCATACAGCAGAGATTAGCAGAGAACATTTCACTGGATTTATCTCAATATACAATTTGTTAACATTTTTTTCTTCGTTGCTCAAAACATTCCCTGGTAGTTATTTTTAGTAATGAAATATACATTTCCTAGTAAGACATTTTGCATTTAACAGCAGTAAGAAATAACATTATCTACTTTCTATGATTGAAGATGAAGGAGTCTATTCTAATAGCTTCAGCTGTCAACACAAGGTCCTCCGGTACTACATTTCTTGGCCTCCCTGTTGTAAAAGAACATGCCTATGTAGATATTATTAATTTATCATTGCACAAAACAAAGTTTATGAACACTTAATATTTAATGTACTGTGAATTTAATAATAAAAAATTAAGACCCTACCTTACATCATTTTTTAGCTATCTGATTTTTATTCTTCTCATTAGCTCTTTATGGACCTATTCTGAACCATAGCTTGGGCTTAAAAGCAGTTAGTTGCATAGGCTGAAAAGTAAATACTTCCTCTCTAGCCCAGTTGAACACAGAGACAACACCATGATGAAATTAAGCACTATGGCATTTCTATCATGCATGGAACACAGGGACATAAATATAAATACAAACCTGTAGTGCAATTAGAGCAGTCACCTATGCAAACTGAAGACATGGGTCTTCCTGCCCAGTGAAGACAGCAGACAGGAGGGATTTCTTTTCTTTCACAAGTGTTTGATCCTTTTGCATTACACTTTGCAAGTCACCGCTTCTCTAAGGGCTTATGCCACTTCTGTCCATCTGAGCAGCTTTTGCATAAATGGGATTAACTAAAAAGGAGTTATCTACAGCAAAAAAAAGTTAACAGATCTTCCTTCTCATTGTGATTTTGGTTGCCTCAGTACAGATCTTGTTGCTACCTGCAATCCCTCTGGGTGCTCTAAAATAAAGCAGGCTGGGGGCATCAACAAGGCTTTTGGTTCCAGAGGCACTGCCTGGCTCAGTCCCAGCTGAGGATCTGGCTCTATTATGTCTCAACACACATATGCTTATGGTATATGATTCTATTCCTACAGTAGGATTCATTCTAGATTTCAAGTACAGAACATGATTCATACTCATTTCTTTCTTTACATTTGTATTATCTAGCCTAGCTGTTGAGGGTTTAGTCAGAAGAATAATTAATGTTTAGTTGATAATCTGAATCCCAACAGCTCATCTCAGACAATGTTCCTTGACAGCAAATCCTGCACCACAGAGACTAAAGGACAAATCAGCAAATGTCGGAAGGCAAGGACTGCATGCAAAGATGCAGCACATTCACTAGCACACCCCATCCATGCAGCCCTGCACTGCTGCACCACATCTGTAAAAGAAACCAACACTGCACCAGCAGGATGGTTGTACATAGCAGACACGTACTTAGGAACATGGAATGCCAGGCGTGTGCTTAGCTGGACGTTTGTGCATGCAAATATCTAACTTGCACAGCCAACATGCGTGTGCCTTTCAGGGTTTGCATGTCCCATGTCCCAAAGTAGAAGAGCTGGAACAAAACCAGAAAAGTAGTAGAGAAACCTCCATCTTGTTAAAAACCTGGCACCCATCTCACTTTCTTTCTACATGAGACAGAAGGCAAATGTTCTCCAACAAAAGATAATGGATATCTGAGCTGGAATATTAATATGTCTGAGTATGGGAAAGAAGCTAGATGAGCCAAAAAGGGAAAACCAACAGCAGAGCTCATGTTGTGCCCATGATTAACCCAAGCAAAGCATGCTAATAGGGATGTTCCTGGAGAGGAAAGTGCATGGGGAAAGAAAGGAGAGGTGACACTGGCCAAGAAAAGGAAACTTAGAAAGCTACCAGGAAAGGATTTGGAGTAGAAAAAACAAGCCATTAGGAATGGAAGAAAAATGGAAAAACAGGGCCTGAAAACCACCGCATGTCCTTAGGCCCACTGTGGAAGGAAGGAGAAGATGACTTGTGTCTTCCACTGAGAATTGAGTTTGATGCATTGGTCAGTGAACGACAGCTGAAGCTGACCTTCAGCCAAATCCCCACCAGGACAGCATCCTGGACAGTGGGACAGAGGGAGCAAGAGGAGGAAGGGGAGACCTTTTGGACTTCGATGTTTCTGGAGTCCCATGTCTGGGATCTGACTCTTTTCTTTTGGTGTGTGTGCCTAGAAATGGCCAGAATTGAGCATCTGAATGCAGCAGTTCCAGAGGTCTTTTTGCAGGACAGTGGGTGGTAGATGTTGGCACAGCACCCACAGTTACTTCAGGCCAGATGAAATCAGGCACTACACCCCTGCCCACAGTGCTGGGGTTGGGCACAGGGTGGTACATCCTACCTGCCATTCCTGCTGGCCCAGAGGTAACTTGCTGCTCCAGCATCTCAACAGCAGCACAGCAGCTACAGGAGGAAAATGATTCCAGGGAATAAATGGACTCAGTGGCAACGCGACACTATGGTGGCTGTCATCACCTAGGATGTCATAAAACATCCACCACTGTATCACACCACTGGTCCTTGCTCCATTCCTCACTGTTACACTGCGTGGCTCCTGTGCAGCCCTGCCAGGGAAACATCCTCACAGGTCCGGGCTGGTGTGAAAAGGGGTTTTCTTCTCACAGTCTGCATGCTGCAAAAGAAAATTATTCTGTTCCTCCACTCTTCAGGCAACAGGACAGCCCCTTGCAAACCTGTCAGTGACCTTTCTGTTACAGGTGGCTCTCAGTACAACACCTAGGGGACAGAGTTGCAAAATGCCACCAGGTACAAACCTCTAGGAGAGTAAACAGCTCCACCAAATATGAAGAATAGTACCTTGGCTTTTTTAAAATAAAATACAAAAAAAAAACCAAAAAAAACCCACGCTCATTAAAATAAATGAGAGTATTGTTTTGCTTTTTTTTTTTCCTCACGCTCTACTGTTCTTGGAGATTAGATCTGTTGCAATAAATGACTACACTGCTTGAAAACAGAGCAACACCAGGCTCCAGAGCCTTCCTGCTGAGGCTTAGACCAGGGTTGATCAGCCACATGGATTGCTCTGAGCGTGGCTAGCCATCCCTCTGTCCCCAGTTTGATTCTTAACTGCTTCACAGCCCTCTGTAAACACATGAGTATCTAACCTCCCTCCCAGGCAATAAACATCCTATCACAGATACAAGAGAACACACAAAACCTTGATGTAAGGACTAAGGACTCAAGGTCAAGTGTCCTAAGCAAGTGTCTGTTCCTTGAAACCATTGTGATTAAAGTGCTGCCATATGAAATTTTGGAATACATGCGCATAACTGCTTCCTGCAGGCGTCTTTTAAAAATAAAGCTGAATCCTTTAATTGTAAGGTAGGTGAGAGCTGCTTTGTAATTTGCAGAGGGTTTGTGTAATGCACGTACATATTTAGTGAGGGGTAATGAACCCTCCTTCACCTCCCATCCAATGAAGCATTAGCACCACCAGTTGGTCATCAAGCCTGAATAACACTCAGTCCAAAGCGCAGCAACAACAACACAAGAGCTTTGCTTGGGCTCTCAAGAGCAATACGTTGTGTCATCTGGATGTACTGCTTAGCTGACCTGAAGCTGAGGCAAGTCCCGTTAAAATTGCGTAGGTACATTTTTTCCTGGCTTTGTTACTGCACACCCCTGTGTTCCAGCTTGAAATTTAAAATACCAGTTAAACAATCAGGAAACTTTGAAGGATCCATCTGCTTTTTCCTACTATTACAGATTGAATAAACAGGAATTGCTTTCCTTTTTCCCGGTTCTCTGCCTCCGCTTCTCTCTTCCCCTTTGCTTGCTCACGGACAGATGTACAGGCATTTCACAGTACTTGCAGAGATTTCAAGTCTCATTTTTACCTGTGTTAAAACCCCTGGCTTGCCTAAGGATTGTGCACGGAGTACCTTTACATCTGCTTTACACATCTTTTTGGTTGTGGCTGCAATCCAAGGAAGTCATAGAGTAAAGGAGAATCAGGATCACCACGTACACAGTGTTGCAACCATCACTCCTTGGGGTTAACTGGGCTAGCTGAGATGGAGAAAGGGTGGCAATCAACACTCAGCAAGGGACGATATCTCCCAATAAACAAAAGAGGTTGTCAGTTCAGTGCTTACAAAGGAGGAAAACTCTATAAATGCGCCCCCTTACAAATAGAGCCATTGTAGGCCCCCAAAAGCTGACATCACTATCCAGCCCATGGCACCAGGTGGATCAGTACGTGGCAGTGCTCTGCTACATCTCACCTGGTTCCTTTCAGCTCTTGTTCCTGCTGTCCTCCTTGCTTGGGATGGTGCCTGGTGGTGGTGGCTGAGGCAATACAGGCTAACACTATTGCAGGGTTGTCAATCTCAGCAGCAGCATGTCCAACAAAAGTCAATGCCCTGGACATTTTGAGTTGTTAATATTTTTATATCTTGCTTTCAGGTGCATGCAGGAATCTTAGTGATGTTCCACCAACAGAGGCAAGATGTTGCTCCTGCCAGCCCTGGATGCTACCATCACTTTGAAGGATCCCTGAAGGACGAAGGCCTTGGTGGGCAAGGCAGGTGAGAGAAGGAAAAAAGCACAAAGAATCTGCTTTTCTTATCAGAAAAGTTCTGATACTCTTTGTGACACACCTGCTGCTTGCCTTATGAAATACTCTCCAAGGTTACGCTTGATACACTTGTACAAATAAATATACCACAAAACCTTTTTTGCTTCCTCTTTGAATTTGCTTTCACCTTCCCTTCTTCCTCTGTCGAAATAAGTTTTGATTCTGTGATATTCCCACGAAAACATACGTAATAGATCAACAAAAACCATCTGTGATGCCTTCGCCTTGTAAGATACTGTCGAGAGTCAAAACGTATAGCAAAATACTACTGTTCTCAGGATGACTTTGTGTCTGATGCTGGCACAAAATCTTCCCAAAGGAAAGAGCTTGCTCATGGGAGCAACACCAGAGCTCCTCACCTGCTCAAGCGCTGGAAGCATTCTAGCCCTGCCTCTGCAGTAGGTATGGGGTTTGTAACGATTTTCTTTCAAGAGCTTATTAAAATTGAAAAATTATGCAGCCCATTGCCAAGTTGTTTCTCCCAGGTTGTACAGTGCTCAGATAGCATATCATTTCCATACCCAAGCTCTCGGCCACGCAGACTGGTCCTGTGAAGAGGCTGGGCAATCTTCAGTGTCGTGCCGTGCTCAGAAGTGTCTCTCAGACTGTAAATATTATATGCTGCTGCAAGAACATTTGAATGGTAATACTCAAGCAATTACTTTCCTTTCAAGATCATTAAACACAAATCTGACTTGTATTTTAATAGGACTGCCAATGTATTTAATGGAGGGCAGTAAAGGGTAGTTTTTTTCTAATGGATGAATGTTTATATTATTATCCACTCTGAGAGAGCACATTAGGAGGAGACTGGATAACGCTCATGTGTTTTGCCTCAGTCCTTTTTGCCCAGTATTCAATTTTTTCTCAGTTTTGCATCTTACAGTCTTATGGCAAAATTGCATCCACAATAAAATCCACCACCGCACTCAACTTATTAGACACAAAAAGCCATAGAGATGCTTTTTTTCCCTGCTAACTTCAGGAAAGGTTTTGCATGTACTTCAGAGCAAGTGGAGCTCTGTACTGCATGATGCTCCTACTTGTGCTCAGCATCCAGGATGGAAAAACACATTTCTGTGAGGTCAGTGCTTCCTTGTCAGTGTGCATCCATCTGTGGAGGTTTGCCAGTTGAACCTGCATTTGGTGAGCCACCTGTATGCTCACTACAATGTTTTGTGTGCAAAACTTGATGTCTCCCTGGGAGGTAGTCATGGGTAGAAGTTACTACAAGGGTACCAAGCAGAATTTGGTAGAGTTTATAGGTCTGCATTGTAAGTGTTGTGATAAAGAACATCAGAAAAGTGGCTCCAAATCCAGGGCTCATTAAAAGAAGCCCAAGAGCTACAGGACAAAGCAAGGAAGAAGGCTTTACACTGCCCTCCATTCCAGTGAATGGCAGCAATGGCCAACCAGGAACAACTACAGGACTGCATTTATAACCAGGACTTATCACAGTAATAAATGGAATGATAACGGTAGGAGCTTTGAACTGTTTCTGTGAGCTGCAAGCAGAAATAATGCAGATGAGCAATGTCAACAAACTGCCTCACCCGAGGGCTGGAGAAATCCCATTGCATCCACATACCTCGCTTCGTCATCGGTGCAGAGTGGCTCTGCTGCATCAGCCCCTCACATGCTTGCCAAGAAGAGCTTCTCCAGGGCTCTTTTCAGTGAAGCCCACACCTGTGAGGGCAGCCAAACATTTAGAGCACCATATACAGAAAACAGAAGATTCTCAGAGACATGTACGAAGCCAGAACAGTACAGCTCACCTCTCTCCCCAGAGAGGTACTACAGACCCATGGCTGCTGCATTTGGGACTATTATTATAGAAAACTGTTGGCAGTTTCTAGGTTAAGGATGGGTATCTGGAACTCACAGATAATTTAGTCCTCTTGGCTTGCAGAAACAGTTTGGTATACTCTTTAAATAAGTGTATAAAGAGATAGATGTACGTTGTTTGTGGGTTTGGATGCTCTGAAAAGTGACATTTGTGTATGGCAAAGAATACGGCTTAAAAGGGGATATTATTTATAAAAGCACCGGCATGCACAAGCAGTGTTTATTTACCATTTAAATGCCTCATTTCTGTTCTGGCTGTCTGTGCTATAATTTGCACAGGCACTTAAACTCGAGTATAAATAAATGCACAGAAGTAGCGTTTAAGCAGAGTTAAGATGAGGAAATCAAGCGCTAAAAGATGGAGGTCGCTCCCGCGCCGCTAGTTCAGCCATCTTACCACCTCTGGTTTCTGCTGAGGTCTCCTTTAGCAGCAAGCACAAAGCCACCCGTGCTTGAAGGGCTGCCAGGCTGAAAACGTGGCTGCAGTTTAGATAGCCAAGCAGTGGCTGGCATTTCATCCCTACACATGGGAAACGCGCAGAAAGGCTGCGATGAGAGACCTCATGCAACTTGCCAAGAAGCTCAGGTTGGGAATGCCTTCCTCACCTCACCTTTGGGCAGAAGTGAGGCCATCTCCAGGGGAGGACAGAAAGACACCCAACCCTTCACTTCATGTGTCTATTAGATAGGTTGGAGAAGTTGCATCTTTTCCTCTCATTACAGCAAACCTCTCTCTTGAGCTCATGAGAACAGGCAGTAGGATGAGAAAAGGGTGTAAGGACAAGGTTATGCCACTTACCACGTCCATTCTGTGTTGGTCAACAGGGAACATGCCCTCCCTAACGTGTCCTGCTCCACCACTCTGGCATGGATGACTTGTGCAGCACAGCCATGCTGTCTTTGGCAAACACAGGCAGCTGGCATCACCCTGCAGGGGCAGTGGCAGCAAGCTGCTAGGCAGGAGGAGCCCTTCACACCCCTCATGGAAAACACTGCCTCTCCGGAGAGCCCTGTGAAGCACCGCCAGATGGAACGAGCATGGAGCTGAGTGTGCACCAACATCTGGCAGGGCAGCTTCAGACCTTTAGTCTCACATGATGTTTCTACACTCAGGGGAAGCCACGTTTGGAAAATTCCATCTTCTTTGCTTCTGCTTTGATTGCATCAAAGAGCAAAGCCTGAAGTGAACCATACTGACGTGGAGAGGAGATGCTGTTCGTGGTCTGCCTTGGAACAAGAAGTGGGAACCACAAAGCATCAGTGCTGTTCTCCTCACTGGGACTCCTTGATGAGGAGGTATGCTTTTCTTCCTTAGATCAGGCTTTTCTGCTAAGAACAGTACAGTATTATTTAACATACATATTGTCACTGCAAAAGCATTGTCTTGCATCTCGCTTCACGGCAGGGTATTCTAACAACACACAGCGGTCTGTTTTGCAACTGTGAGGCCATACCTCTTCCTGCACGGAGTGAAGTGGCATGAAGCAGCATGTGGGCAGCATGCAGGGTTACAGCAGGCAGCAGCATTGAGCTCCTTGCTGCTGCATGAGAACCTGCATCCCACAAAGCACGGGCATGAAGGTGCAAAGCTCCCAGGCCTCTCTTGGCCCTGGTCCTGCCCATGAACAGCTGTGCGTGCCACTCCTTGGCCAGCTACTGCTAGGTACCACAACTGCAAGGTATTTGAGAGAGAAAGATAAGTCGTCTTTAATCATCAGTGGGAAATATCAGGTTATTATTCCTCCCTTGCTTCTCTAACAACCTTCAAGCTTTGCCCACGGCAGTGCGTTTGCTCTCAGTCATATTTTGATTTACTGACAGCAAGCTTTGGGAACAGCCCCCGTCATTACTGACAGCCATGGTAAGTAGCCTATTGACTTCAGTAGGTGGGGAATTTCACCCCTTCTATGCGCATGTGTGTACATGAGTGCCTTTTGAAAAGCACTAGGCATACATTAATGCTAATAACTAAGACCGCTATTCCTTTGCCTGTGTCTGATAGGCAGCAGGCAGAGTGTGAACTGCTCTATGTATCAATTAATGAAAAATAAATAATAGGGAGAAAGTAATATCTTTAACAGTGTATTCACTGGCACATACATATTTATTAGATTGCAAATGTAATGCTGCTCATATTGTTTATGTTCATCACGAAGCCCTAGAGTCATTTATGGTATCATGGTTTAAATTATGAAAGTCAGATGCAGTAGCATGGCCATATTCCTCAAAGCAGGCTTGCTGAGAAAGCTCTGCTTTTTATTTTTGATTACATTCACACAATTGATCCACTATTGGTGTGAATCTTGCATGGAACACCATTCCAACCTAAGATAATAAGATCAGTTTCTAGACTTCTTTCAGATTGCCAGATCCCATCTTTAAAAACAAGCCAAGTGGAGGCAGGGTTCATTTAATGAAGGTGTAATGTGTGGGTGAATCAGGAAGCACAGCAAAAGCGTGTGCAATTTGCAGGATATATCAGTAGCAAGGAGACTGTCTCTTAAAACATGGTTAAATATGTAAACTCTGCCTAGGGAAAAATATTTATTTACCTAGATTGACAGCGATCGGGGTAAAAAGCACTCAAGATAAGTGGCTCTTTAGCCAACTTTAATTTGTTGATGGATGGATTGATGGGAGGATGGTCAAAGGAATGACAACATAACTCTCTGTAATGGAGATATCCTGTCTGCTGGAGTTTGTAGTACCATTTCGTCTAATTATTTGTGATCCATCTATGAGCAAACTTTGCTCCCAGTGAGACAAGTTGCCATTCCTTTTCTTTAAATGGAAAAATGAGGAAGTAGAATCAAGAATAATTAGAGCAGAGGATGCTTACGTTTTCTGCAGTCAAAAATACATACAAAATCATGCCTAGTGCTTAAAGATAGTTTACAATATTAATTGAAATAGTTGTACATTCTATTATGCAGTTTGTATGAGAACAGATGGCCCATTTCACAAATTAAGTCTTGTATTTTCACATTGTTTCAACAAAATAAGGGCGAATGAACGCTGCTATTGCACGTGATCTCATGTTCAAATCTTGTAGCATTGGTACAGGCTATGCTTTTCTCGTGCAAGTTAGTGGGAAAGCAAGAAAATCAATCAAAGGTGAATGCTTGCAAAGCATCCCGAGGAACCACAGAAATATTCTCCCGCTATTACTGCATGCACTGCAAAAGCAAAACCTGCCAATCAAGCAGCACAAACTGATGTCTCAGGTTTTCTGATCTAGCTGAAAAGCACTTGCTCCAGGACTAGCAATAGCAGAGCAAATACCAGTAGCTGCTGCCCTAGCCAGAGGGGCACTGGCCCCACAGCATAACCAAGGGCAGCCAGGAGGCTGCTCCAAGTTGACACAGTCAATTCTAACATTTGTTTTCCTGGGGTGGGGAGCCTGCAATGCCTGAAAACTCAGTTCTTCCTTAGCTTCCCAAGATCTGAGCCATCCAAAAATAGGGGTGGTAACTGGAAGCCATCAGCTCCTCTGAGTGCAGGCATGACCCTACCCAATGTGCTGCTGCACGCTTTGGATCAGCCTCAGCTACACAATAAGCACATATGTTGCCACAGGAAATTTAATGTGGAAGGAAACTAGCCTAGATTGTAGTTTATAGTTCTTTTCAGCAGGACTGCATGAAGCTAATGACACAGAAGGCCATTTGGGTTGAATAGTGAAACTGAAAGATGCAACACCTGCTTTTATGCTTCACAAGTTACTGAGACACCTCTTCCTTTCTAAAATGCAACACAAATGACAATACAAAAAAAAAGAAAAAAACCTCCACAATGTCACTGTCAAGGTTATTAAGGCAGGGTTCATCAGTGCACTGAAAAATGAAAAAATGATATGAGAAACAGAAAACATCATTATCCCATTTCTAAGCCCTTGGCGCATCCATATCTGTGTCAGTTCACCGCACTCCTGTTCTCACCACATACAAAAGGGGATAGTGATAGGTTTTAGACAAGAGAGATGAAAATGACCCCAAGCATGGAAGAGCTTCCATGTGAGAAGAAACCAAGGAGTATCTATTTACCCTGAAGAACACTCCCAAAGGAAAAAACACAGCAGAGGAGTGGAGAAGACAAATGAAGACATGAAGTACTACAGCAGACAGATGAGCGGAGTTTAGAAACAAAGCGCCCAACTCAGCTGGAATCGAACATTTTTGGGGCCAGTGTGCAGCATGTCCTCATCCCCAGCCCATGTCATCTCAGACAGTAGGTACGGGTGGGGATGTGGTGCCACCTCACCAGGAGAGTCCCCAGGGCAGCTGCCAGAATCTCAATGTAGTCTTTTTGTCATGGACACAGTGCACACAATTCAAACATTGCATTTACTCTCTAGCATCTCCCCTCACCACTCTTCAAATCAAGCAAAAAGCCCTGACTCAAGCAAAAAATTTACTAGTGGAAAAGGAGCATTGCCAGAGACCACGAACCCCTGTAGAGATTTTACTTTTGCTATTGATTTTATGCGTGAGATGCTTAGCGATTCTGATAATATCTGACAGGAGAAGAAGCCAGAGAGAGAATAGAAAGGTTAATACAGTAACAATGTCATCATGAAAACTGGTAAAATTTTCAGAAATTGTGGCTTTAAATCTGACTGAAATACCTCATTGTTTGGGAAGCTGACAAGTGTTTTGACAAAATCATCCTTCTCCCACTGAGGAATTTTAATTTTTTATTGTTATTTTTACAAGACAAAATGGGATATAATAGATAGCTTCAGAAAGAGAAAAATGGAAATAGCAGAAATCTAAGTGGTTAACTGAGGTCTTTACAGTGAAAGTACTTCTATTTCCTATTGTGCTAACAGCTTGCTTGTAACTTTGGCAGCATTGGTATTAGTGTGTTAAAAAACCTCATCCAAAAATAGTTTCTGAATAAAGAGGTCTCTGAATAACAGCACTGCTCCTCTGGGACAGCACAAACCAGAAGGCAAGGGGATGGACACAGCACTGCCTCCGCTTCTCTGGGACTTTGGAAGATGCGCAGCCAGACCTGCCCTCCCCAGCGAGCCCTGCCAAGAGAGGCTGTCCTTACAACACATCTAACCCACCCAAAACAAAACTGGGAGGGAGCCAAACGTGCTCTAGAAGAATGTTCCTTCCAAGGGTAAATAGCTTTTAAAAATGAATAAACAGCTGAAAGCCTGGTCAGTGTTTGGGTAGTCCCTCAGTTCGGTGGCCATCCCGGCCCAATGGGTAGGATGCCTTGCAAGGATTTGAATGTGGTAATGCTTTGGCACGGGTTGCCCAGGGAGGTGGTGGAGTCACTGCCCCTGGAGGTGTTCAAGAAATCGGAGATGTGGCAGTGGGGGACACGGTTCAGTAGGCACGGTAGGGAATGGGTTGATGGTTGGATGAGATGATCTTAGTGGTCCTTCCCATCTCAGTGATTCTATGAATTCATGTCTGTTGCTTCCTGGTAAACACTCCGTATCAAGGGTCTTCAACATAAAGCATGATAAGCTGGTGCCTGTCAAAAGTGTAGATCTAGACAGCTCTGAAGTCTGAGCACAAGCGCAGCGTTTGTGGCTCCAGCCGGGTAATGTCAGGACCTCAAAAGAGGCAAGGCAGGTTTAAGGATTTGCCCTTCTGGTCATACCATTCCCCACCACGCATTGTCTAGAGACCACGGACTTCACACCAGGTCTTACACTCATGGCCTGGCCCTGAAAAACAAGGAGCTAACAGGTCTGACCTGTGCTGAACTAGGCCTGCACTAAGACTTTCGCCAGACATCTAGGTCTCAAGCATTTGAACAATGCATTAGAAGCACTTATTCATTAAAATATAGTGCTTACTATACAATTACTTGAGCATTGTACGTCAAGAGACTAAAATGTCTTTCACATTTAGTTCAGCAAGACTTCCCCCTGTAACTGTAACCCACTCTATTAGGGAATGCAGAATAGCTATTACAGAGTTAGAGAACCAAAAAATACACATTTGAAGTGACTGCGCGAAAAAAGTGAATGGGGGTGAAATATAATTAGCTGAGGCAAGGACAAGTAGGTAAGTCTCCACGGTCATAATTTATGTGGGATATTGTTATAGTTATTACCATGCAATTTAACAGGAATACACCAGAGCAATTTTCATATCTTAAAACATGCAGAAGCACTCACATATGTATGAGAAAAGTCTCAGAACTCAAATCATCCAAAATAATCAAGAAAGTTATTATCATAAACAGCACAATTAACACAGGGATCACAAGGGATCAGTCTCCAGTTCTGATAATCTTAAGAGAAAGCAAAAGCATTATTAAAACTTCTGTGTAGAAATGGAAGCTACGTTCACATGTTTGAGCGCATCACCAGCACTCTCCAGACTACATGTCCCTCCTTTACTGTTCTTTGAGAGTTCCAGAAGCAACAAAATTAATAGGTTTTAGATCTTATAGGTGATCAGAGGATACATACGGTGCTGAGAAACACCTGGACTGACCTTACCATTTAATCTTTTTTGAAGCAGAGAAGAAAATTTCCAGTTAACACAGCTGAGAAGGAGAAGGTATGGAAACTATGGGCAAGTTTCTGGAGTTTCAGATCTGTAAAAAGAAAAATGCTGCTTTATGTGGGTCTGTACTGCCATCCACAATTTACAGGCTTCTTTCTAGTGTTGCTGTCAATACAGTATTGCTCTCATCAGCTGTATAAATTATTTCGACCAGTAACGTGGAACACACTGCCACCATTTCAACAAAAGGAGACATTCATCATTTTAATTCTCACTTAAATTGCTGAAGATTATCCACTGTCCATTAGATTTCAACAATATCCAAATGTGAGCTGTTCTAACCATATGTTAAAATACAATCACCACCAACATTCAGAACCATCTGAAAAAAATCTCTCTCCCACACCAATCAAGTTTCTACCTCCATCGGAAGTTTTTTTTTTCCTCTTCAGTCCTTGTACTCACGTTTGCCCGGTGTGCTTTCAACTCAGTACACAGCAGGACCTCATAGCTGCCTACCTGAGGTGAGTAGCTTGTGTATGCATGTATATACACAATACATACGGCTTAGAAAAAATAGTCTTTTAGGGGAGCATGGGAATAGGCTGCAAATTCTCCTGAGGTTCTAGTGTTGTCTTTAAAAATCTGCTTCTCATGTATAAAAATGCTGTCTCAGATCTAAATCTAAAGTGAGCGCTTCAGATTGAAGTTTTAAAGTACTGCAGCTGTCAGTGCCATTGCTGGCATTTCCAGATCACAAAATCATTCTCTATCTCCTGGTCATGCCCTCAAATAAGAACAAATATCCAGATAATGCACATTAGTGATTTTATAATTTCCATGTTGAGCCCAGAGGTGAGTTTGGAGCCTCTCAGAGTTAGGGCGGCGAGCCTTGTTACTCCAAATCTGCCTTCCCAGCAAATGACTCTCCACAGTTATAAGAACCCAACAAATCTTCTCCAAATTAAGGCTTACACACGTTTGTTTAGACCCCTCCTGTATATGCATCAGACAAAGAGAGCCCATTATGTTATTCTAGGGTTTTGCTTTTTTTTTTTTCATCTCTTTTTATCTAATACTGTGTCAGTCCATGTCTGTAAAAATCTTCTTCTCCATTTGCTGAATCATGCCTGGAATCCATATTAGAAGTCAAGTGTGAAGAAAAAAAAAGGAGGGGAAGATGTGCTACAGGCAGCTGTTGTTGCCAATGCCCTTTCTTTTCCAGAAATAAAAGTCACACAAAAACTTGCTAGGCCTGTAGTCCTTACTATCAGCATTACCTCCCTTCAGATCTGTAAAAGGGCAAATCTTTTCCTTGCAACAGGATTAACCTATCTGCAAGGGTTTGGAAATGGGCTTTCTGTCCTTGCCATAGCTTACAACACAACGTGCTGATCCTACACACCCATGGTTTAGCATGTCCTGTCTTTAGCATCAGGACCTATGCAACTCTAAAAATGAGCAGAGGAATAGCAAAGACTGACATTTGCAGGAACGTTTGCTCTGCTCTAACCCAGGCACCAAGTGACAAAGTGAGGGAAGAGCTACTGAGAGCTCTTCAGAGGCAGATGTTACAAATACACAGCTACTGCAGAAGGTTGTGTAAGCCAGTATTAATATGAATATGTCAGAATATTCTTACACAATCTCAAGTCAATAATTAGACTGCTAATTGATGAGACACTTGTCTCAGTAAGAGCCTTGATCCCAGTTTTCAATCATTGTGCAACACTCCTTGAATGGAAAGCGAGACAGGTAAGCACAATCCCATTCAAAGGATCTACAGTGTGTTTTGTAGATAAAATAAATAAATAAACAGAGCTAGATACCTTTTGTAGCTGCACCTACATTGCTTAATATATATATTGTTCTAGCTTCCAGACCAAATCTAATTCTATTCCTTTTTCACAGACCACCAACTCCATAACCTTATCTTCTTTAATCACAGTGAGGCACCAACACGCTTCTCTGCATCTCCCAGTACAGCCCCAGCCAGGCAGCTGAAGCTGGCACTTAGTGGCACTATTTCCTTCCCTTATTAGCAAGGCAATAAGCACATTCTCAGATAATTGGGTTTCAGGAGCCACATGCTCCTGTCTCTGTCTGAACAGAACTAACTTCATCACGCTTGCTGATGAAGAACTATCGCCATGTATTAAAGAGTCATAGAATCTTAGGGGTTGGAAAGGAGCTCTGGAGATCATCTAGTTCAACGCTCTGCTAAAACACATTCCCTACAGAAAACAGCCTGTTAAAGAACTGACCAGGCACTCAGCAGTACTGGGAGGAAGTAAAGCTGATTTCCAAAAACAGTGATTCAAATTTTTGTAAACAGCTCTAATTTCCATACTGTGGTTCACTGATCACTTGACATCCTTGAAATCCCAGTCCTCACATGACCTTGGAAAACACTAAACAGCAACTTAAATACGAACCTGTCAGTTTTGTACAACATGCCAGACAGTTCCAGAAGCGGTGGTTGTTTTCTCCTCCGCCCCAAAAACGAAGCAAAAGGCAGATCCTCGTGTTCTTTATCCTATAGAGCTCCTCGTCAGCAAATGTTGTGGATTTAGCAAGTCTAAGGATATTTAAGGGGAGACTGAACAACAACTTGAAAGAGTTATATTGAACGCATTTATACAAGCTGTATTAGATTCAGGGGACTGCTTGAATCAAAACCAGTCTCCAGTAGGAAAGCAATGCCATATGGAAACACCATATATGCACAACCTGTTCTTACTCTACCACAGGTACTTGGTATGGCCACTGCTGGAGACAGGAAGCTGAAATATTCCTTGCTCTAAGTCCATATAACTGTTCTCATGTCCCAGTTAAGTCACACTAAAAGTTTTTTTGGCTTCACAAGGGGAAAAACCATGTGCTTAACTGTCCAATTTTTTTAGTATTTTTACTGGTCTTTCATATTTCAGTTACCTCTTACATCTATACCTACAAAACACCACATTTGTAGTGATACATAAATTCTTATTCTCTTGTGTTTTGGATGGATTACGTCTTCAGACAACATCAAGGTGGGATGGATTCACCTCTACTTCCATGATACACCTGAGAAAGCAGCAACATATCCAGAGCAATTTTTCCACCTTGCTGCTCTTTTCACATACAACTCATCACACCTTATTTGTTTTATTACTTACAATATTTTTTTGTGTGTTTTCTTTACTTTTCGCTTCTATGAAGTTATATAAGGTGATTAATGCTCTCTGACTGTGTAAAGGCTTCACTTGATTTGCAAAAAAATAATTAGAGAAGAAAGAAACCGCCCTTAGAAAAAAACGTGAGACTAGCTGGAGAAATATGTCTTGGGCGTGGGAATGTTTGCACAATACTTTGGGGGAAACAAATGTGGTGATTTTGTTCTCCTGTACTCGTTCAACGAGGACCTCAGTGAACAATATCTCTTCTTAATTATCAGAAACAAACAAAAAAAATTCATTAAGGAATGCTGGCCAGTACATTCACCTGAATTAAACTTCTCCAAAAGTTTTGACCAGACAGGGAAGTCCTTCCCCATAGCTTCAGCATTTGTCAGAGGGTTTGGTTCAGTTTCAGTGGACAAATCATCAGTCTGGCATCTCCACACCCAGGTGGGAGTGAAATAAGGACCAGCCTCTGCCAAAATAATAACAATATTAAACAGAGATCTGTTAACTAGTCCTTGTGCACAGCCACTTCCTCCTTCAGAGAAAGAGGAAACCAAGGGGAGAGTTTCAGAAAACAAAAGCAACATAACAAAACCTATTGGCACTTACATCTGTCACCTTTCAGCAGGGCTTTCCTACTTAAGTAACACAGACCTAAGACCATATAACTTGGGACAGACTTCAAAGACATTTTGCCCCTTTCCATGGGATTTGGAACAGTAGTAGTTTGGGGCAGTGAGGCCGTGCAATACTCACTGTTCATAGAGCTGTCCTGAGTTCTGAGCTTAATCATAAGAAATTACTTGACTCAATGTATTATGTGAATCTGAAATAAGACTGACACCACAGAGTACTAACTTCACTTGCTTGAAAGGGTGTCCTCCTAGAAATATTTTCAGTAAATGTCTAAGATTACTAGAGATCTCAGAAAGGAACCCATTCCTGCAAATTTTCCCACTAATTTTCAATATTCCAGGCTTTCAGCTTGATTTAGGTAGTACCTATTAGCATGACAGGGGAGATCACTAAAACTGCGTTGGTTTACATAGTACTGAGCAACTTGTCACATCTGATAAGAATTATGGACCACAGTCCCACATGGATACAACTGTCTCATGCTAAGAAATCAGTTCAACCTAACTTTCTGCTAGAAACACTCTAAGAAGTCAGCTTCAAATTAGGTCTATTTGCTTTTCCATCCCAGGAGTACTTATCTCTGTGCTTAATTTTTTTAATGTTTTTTAATAATTATTATTTTTGCACATCAGCTCCATTTATTTCCATCGGACACATCAATAAGTTTTTACACTTCCATGATGACTAAAGCCCATTTCCCAGCTACACTTTTCTTCTCAATGGGGAGTTGCTGGCCAAGAGCTCACGAGTGAGCAGTGCACTGTTCCCAAGATAAATGGAGGTTTCTTCACTGACCACGTAGAAATCCAGATGTCAGAGGGATGTAAAGGGTAAGGGCTGGTGATGCAGACACAATTAGCACGCACTGCACCTGCAGACTTGCAGCAGTTATTAACATTGCTTAGGAAAAAAGGGTCACAAACAGAGATGTCAGACTCTGAGACTCCTTAGAAAATTATGCTGTCAGCAAAAGGCCAGGCAGACCCCTGAGATGGGAGTGCATGCCAGGAGGTTCCTTTTGCTGGGAACGCAGAGTTTTCCCCTTAGGGACTAGGGGTTGGCAGCTGCACACCTGCCTCCCTCTGCAGCTTTCTGAGTGCCTCCCCAGATGGGAATGTTTGCTGGAGATGGCCCATGCTGCTCTGAGCAGCTCCCCAAGCCCTGTGGCTGCTGTCAGGCAAAGGAATAGCAAGTGAAACAACAGTGTTTCATTTCATTGAAAGGAAGAGGATAACACAATGGATAAACCAACGTTTGTAATCCTCATACGTGGATGAATACCGGTGTCTAAAAGCATCCTTTGAATACAGCAGACTAGCAGTAAGCACGCAGGAGTTTTCAAATGTTTCCAAATTGCACTGCAACAAATTCCCATCATTTCATCCCCATTTTCATAGTATCCATCATTGTGATGCCCAAATAAGCAATGCAGTGCCCCGCTCCAACGACCTAGTTCTCAAAACAGTTTGGCTGTTCTGCACTATAAACATTCTCATTTCACTCAGACATTGGAAGTCTCACACTGAAAGGAAAAGAGCTTTGCTGAAACTTCCCAAAGCAAGAGTACAGAAGTCGTGGAGGTACAAGCCTTGCCACAGCCCTGGGGAATGCTCACAGACCACTGTAGCTTATGTCCTCAGTGGTCAATGAGACTGAAGGACCTGAGGAGACACCAGCTCACTCAGCCAGCTGACCTGCGTTGGGCACTGGGTCTTCAGTTAAGGTCTTCAGGCTGTTCTTTCTCTTCCACGAACAGAACAGGGAGCACTCACTTGAAAACATGGTAAGAGGAGGTGATGGAGCTGTGATGTTTCTTCAGCCACAAACCCTTTAGTGTGCTCAACAGAATATGGTGACATGAGGTCCCGGGAGCAGTCCAAGGACAGTTGTGCATCTGAAGCTAAATCCTGAAAGCAAACTGACAAATCATCCCAGGAGTGAGACCAGTGCTCAGGTCTCCTCATGCCTCCTGTGAGCTCTCTGGGTGGTAAGCCTCACTGATGCTTTCTTCTTCCCCTTGGCCCAAATAAGACCTGAGTGATGTTCTGGAAAGTGGAGAGTTGCAAGCCATCATAAACACTACCCGACCTGCAACCTGGGGATGAGCTGGAATGTTTGTTAATTAAAAGTTAACTCCTTCCTCCCACTTCTGCAGCTTCTTCTCCTATTTTCTTTCCCAGAAGCACTTCTTTGGGCTCAGGCTGAGAATGTCTGCAGCCAGCCACACTGGGAGTTCACCCAGAGTGCTCACTGCAACACCTCAGCAGCCCAAACCTCAGCACACCTTCTGCAGCAGCATAAAAACCTCAGAATTCTGCTCCATGAGAGAGAGGGAATCAATCTGCTACGCATTTTAGAAAACACATTGCTTTGCTGAGGGCTAAGGTGAGCAAAAAGAAGGGCTGGAAGTCTGTCCTACAGTCAGACAGCGAGCGAGCTCTATAGTGACAGGGCATCTTAATACAGTTACAAAATTAAGTGGAGGGCAATGAAAGAG
The DNA here is from genome assembly GCA_013399175.1 of Odontophorus gujanensis. Lineage (NCBI taxonomy): Eukaryota > Metazoa > Chordata > Aves > Galliformes > Odontophoridae > Odontophorus > Odontophorus gujanensis. The sequence goes on from VXAB01001237.1 coordinate 40,797, forward strand.
GGATATTCTGTCACCTAGTCACTTCTCCTTTTGTGAAGCCACACATAACACAAAGTTAATTAAAGCTTCTTCTCTGAGAAAAAGGAATGTTCCATTTGGTAATTTTAGAAACAGCTGGTTAGTTTTATCCATTACTTTTGTGCTAACATCAGTTGAGCTCATTCAACTCTCTCTTTTTATGGAGCTGTCCTTCCTATGCTACCTGATAGCTACTAATTGCTGCAACTACATTTCTGAATTGCAAATTTTCTGCACTGATAAAAACTTTGATTGCCTGTCAGCTACACATAAGGAAAAGATCACCAGTGCTAAATGAGGTGTTCCACGCTTGGATAATAATGCCTAATGAATTATTCAAAAAAGAATGCTTGAATGAAGCAAACAATTTGAAGGGTTACTAGCAGCCGTAACAGTTCAACAGCCAAAAGAACAAAAGTATCATCCTGAAAATTACACTAATGATTAAAAAATGCGTATTAATTCCACATTTGGAGAAAAAAAGAAATGCCAATCTGATTTTAAAGGTTAATCATTATTTTTTCACTAATGCTCTAATCTCTGGGAAAAACACCCTTTACCAATATTTTGGGACATATAATATTATGACATAACATTTATATAATTTTCCAGGCATTAACCCCCTCCGCAAATTTCAAATTTTGCTGTAAAAGCACCAAAAGCCCTGTCTGAAAACTAGTGCTGTCCACAGGATCCTCTCCATTGCTTCAAATGATCACTGGATCGGGTCCATCAACCGGCACAGCAGCATCATGCTGGGTGCAGGGCAGCCAGGCACCACTGACACTGTGAGGAGCTCTCAGGCAATGGGCTGTTGGGTAATTCAGAGTGTCTGCATCACTCCAGCTTGACTTTGGTGTGGGGAAGACAGGGTCTGGCTCTCACCATACACTACGTGAAAAGAGCTGCTACATGAGAATGCAGGTGGCAGAAATAAAACCCGCACATTCAAATTAAAACAAAAGCAATAGCTGTGTTCACAGAAGTGCTAAAATTAGTAACTGCTTCCAGACTAGATTTGATCGTAGCTTTTTAAAAAAGTGGATAGAAATGCTTTATCTAAATGCTACCTGCTAAAAGGAGAAGGATCAAAGAAGAAGAACCTTAATAAACCATGAGAATTTCATGGATGTCCGATGCTGACACATTTTCAGCTTTCATAAAAAATATATTTCCACCACTAAAAGTGATAATTTATTATGACAGACTCCTCCGGTTGCCAAAAAAAAAAAAAAAGAAAAAGAAAAGGAAAAAAAATCTGAGACCTAAATCCTAAGGAGCATCTCCTGTAAGATACTAGCATCGCATATACACGAAATAAAGCAGCAAAACAGCAACAACACATTTAACTACTTTGCTTTTAACAATCTTCCAACTGTTACGGTTGGAATTGAGCTAGTGAGGACACGCCGTCGTTTGCTGAGAGGGATCACAGTGACAATAATATGCTTGCTATGCTAAGGAAGGATTTTTCAGATAGCATTTATTAACAGGAAACCCAGTCAACCACTTAGCTACCTCTGCTGCAATTTTACAGCTATAAAGCCTTTGGTATTAGATGCCAATTAGTGACTTTGTTATAAAGATGTTCAATGTCAAGATAACACTTCTTCTCATTTCTGGCAGTGACACTGAATGGTGGATAGAAGAAATGACTTCAGGAAAGCTTAGCTGACCATCTGCTTAGGCCTGCTCACTCACTGATGATTAATCCTTTCCCTCGAGGACAATGTCTCCATGTGTTTCTCTTGCTGTCTTTTTAATGTCACAAAAAGAGGTTGATAAACACATCCAAGTCACAATTAAAAAACATTTTAACTGACCAGTTGCCACTGATGATATTATTAGACAGTTTTAGTCACTGTTGTAACAATGCGTTTAGTAGTGTTGATGTGAAGTAGAGATGAAGTTTCCTTAATGTGCCTCCTACCTATTTCTATGTTTAAGTGACATTTAAATGTTTACCTTGATGCTTGCAAACAAGCAGTTGGCAAGGGTGCAGGGAGAGGGTTTGTTTTTACATCACAGAGACAATGTCTGGAAAAAAAATTGCAGGACGGCATGCTGGCTCCATTTTTTTCCTTGCTTGGGGTGGGGGAGCAAGGAGAAAGAGGACGAAGACCAGAAGATCTAGCAGAGGTTTTAGGGAGATCGCAGCAATTCCTTCCAGACTCTTTTAAGTTTCTGCCAAATACACGAGTGATTGGTTTTTCATTTCATCACAACAGGTTGCAGTACAGCTGTGGACTCACGGGCCTGGTAAACATACAGGAGTTACCTGTGTGCTGGAACATCATGGTGGTGATATGGAAGCTGTCACAATAAAGAACCAAGCAATATTGGGTCCTGCCTCTTTTTTCTCATGGCAGACTGCATCGATTTTGCTCCACTTAGGAGGGAAGTTCATGCTCATGACACTTCACAGACCCGTCCTGATGAAGAGGCGATTTGCCAGGAACAAACCTTTGCTGACAAATGAGGGGACCAGCTTTCATGAAGGCTGGCAGTTGCAGAGCCCAGCACCTCTGGGCTCAGATCATATCTTGTTTATATTTTCAAATACAGACTTAGGGGCCCAATTTCCTGAGCTCAGGGCCTGATTTAACTATTCATTTCTTCCCCTGACTTTTATTGCATTGCACACTTTAATTCTTCCAGCTGATCCACACGTGCAAATAACAGAATAACGTTTCACAGCAGTGCCATCATGGAAGCACTGTAATTCCCAAGAAGCTAGTCTGATTTATCACCTATCTGATCTTAAGCAAATTCACCCAGCAGAACAGTTAATGATGATCTGCTAGCAATTGACCGTAAATATCATCCTACACCTATGAAATTAGTGGTTTCAAACTCCATATCCACATCATTATGTTTACTTTTATGAGATCTCTTATTTAGAGATGAAACGCACTGAACACCTGACATGTCAGAAATCAAATAGCCTCAAAGGAGGAAGATCCAGTGATCTGAATCCACTTCATTCTTCTGAAGGCATCAGGGAGAGGCACTGACTCCCCAGCTCCAGTGATGAATTGGAGCACCTACACATAGATGACCTCCCAGTTTCCTTTGCCATTTCCAGACCTGTATTTACAATGATTGTCACCCAGTAGATTAAAGGAGGTAAACCATTCCATGACTTGGTGGTATTTCTGTCTTCAAAAAGTTTTCCTATTCAAAAACTTTTAGTATCAAGCCTATGATCCTACCTCTCCTTCTGTTGTAATGTTATAGCTTCCTGTGCACACGTTAACGAGGGAAAGGTTAAGGCAATATCAGAATTACCTGGCACAGTTACTAGATATGCCAATAATACTGTCTTTAACAGGGAAATATAAAGAAAAGACTCTCCCTGTTGAAATGGGCACATTTACCACTATTTTATCTTAAATTTGCCACCAAATATTCACTACCTAGAAGGTAGTCCTAGAAGTTCAGGAGGACTTAGAAATTAAGGTAAGATGTGACATAAGAGGAAGCAAGTACATTATTAGGCAGGACATAAGAAGGAGAGAAGAAGTAAGAGATTAGTTGGTGAAGGCAGATTTGACTTCTAATTTCATTGACAAGATATGGAATGGGATTTTCAAAAGCCCTGGGGTGACCTAGAAAACTAAGTTCCATTGATTTTTAAGCAGTTAGACATTTTGGAAATTCATGCACATAACGAGCAAGCAACATTACAGTCCAGTCCAACCTGAATTGCATTCAACAGTAGAGTGCACTTTATGAAAGATAGATCCAGTACTTTCCTGTAGACATTGCAGCTTATACACAGGTAGTGTCAACTACAGCAGAAACCGCAACAGAAACAAAGATTTAATGTAACACTATTTGATTGAGCAGATTCTCAGCTACAAACCACTATTTTTTCAACACAGTCACCACTATTACCAATGCATTTTCATCAGTGATGAACAAGAAACTGGATGCCGTGCTTGTAAAGACTGCATCAGTGGAGATGACCCACTGTTCCACAGATGCTATTACGGTAGATGGCCGTTGCTAGGAAGATGTTGCCCATGCAGCCCATCTTTCATCGACCTGAACAGATGGAAATCAAAAGGTGCCAAATCCGGACTATATGGTGAGTGTGTTAGGACAATGCAGCCAAGATTGGCAACGTGCTCCACACTCTTCAAACTGGTATGGGGCCTGGCACTATGAGAGTAAAAAAAAAAACAGATATGGAAAGAGCAGTCAAGCACAATGTCATAACTCATGCCACAGATGGATGGACCTATGTAGTGTAAGCTTAACAAGAAGGAAAGGGGAGGCAGTCTGAAGAAGAAAAAGAAAATAACTTGGTATAGCATGAAAGAGATTCAGTGGAGGGATATAGTAAAGGAGGAGAGGTAATTACAGAGGCGGGCCTTAAAGATGATTTTGACTGAAGTATTTTATTTCTTATGAAGACAGCAGTAACGCGAGCTGGAAACTTACTTTCTTGTTAACCAAAATGACGATGGAAAGGACAAGATTTCTTATTCTGCGCTGAGAAAAAGTTGGCTTTTACAAATACCTTGCTTGGAAATCATCAGGACATGTACCTCAACTTTCAGTGGAGTCATATAGATGTTTTATACTGGGATAAGAGGAATAATCCTTGCGCATGCTCTCAAGGGATGGTTGCTGACATGGAAAACTATTTTCCCCAATCAAACTTTTGTTTTTAATCTGATATGAAGGATCTAAGACATTTAAGGGTTTTTCTGTTTACCCCTCAAGCTTCCTGGAGGCAAGAAAGTAGCCTCTGTGATCAATAGTATCAAATGATATGAAGAAGCATAGAGCAATATATAACAAATGTACACTCTTTCACGACAGAGATCATCTACTAAGTAACAAGGCACTTTCTACATCATAACCTACAATTAGTCAAACCAACCAATCTTCCACTGTGGCAGAGGATAAAAAGACCTGGTTTACTGGAGTTCTTAGAAAATTGAAATTAAGCCATAGGCGGTACCTCGAGCAAAATTTGGAATTGTTGGGTTGCTACAAACATCATCTAGTAACACTATTTAAAGTGCCATTTCATCCTGCAAACACTCCCTGTACTACCAGCTGTTGATGTTTTTTTTTTTTTTCAATGCAGTCATGACGATATCTTTTTAGAGTTGAATGTGAGGGGTAAAACTCATTAACTCCCAGAATATAGAGCACACATTATCCAACTTCAAACAATTCTGTACCACAGTAATTTAGGATACTTGCAGTGAAATCACTTGGGTTCTATTTTAATCTCCTGTCACTGCACGTTCCTTCCACTTAAAAAGAATAAATTCTTTATCCCCAGAAATTTGACAGAACAGTAAACAGGATTCTTCCTTGTCACAGATAAAAGCTATCAATTTCTGTCAGCTCAACGATAAACCTCCTTTAAAATTTTATATCTAAAATTTCATGACCTAAAACTTTGGAAGCCAAATAATTCAAGAGTCCCAAGGAGATTGGTCCCAAGGAGATTGCTAAAAAAAAAAAAAAAATAAAAAAAAGAGCACCCAGGTACTCAAAAACACAGACTCTTACTTGAAAACTGTCTGCTAAGTCCATGAGAAGTTCAATTTAAAATAAAATCATAAGCCCAATTGCACTGACAATTGTAGGAGCAGTAGAGCATCTGGCCTATACTGTCGAACCAGAAATCCATTATTAACAAGGTATTTTGTTGACTCAAAAGCTGTTGAGTTTGCAACTGAATTCTAGTAGCCTGAAACCAAGAAGAAATGAAAACATGCTACAAAGGCACGCCTTTCATTTCTCTTTCTGCATGTATTCAATTTGCAAGATGTTTCCAAGCCATAAAAAGATGGCTTCGTAAACAGAAGATGCAATATGATCCTGAAAAAGAAGCAATTCCTTTGCCTTCACAAAGCAGAGCTCAGATGGTAAAAGAAATGAAGGAAAAAATTAAGACAATAGTGACAGATTTTCATAGAGACATTTCAAAATGTTGACATTCAAAGTAAATTCAAAGAGATTAAATGGCTTTGAGTATTAAGAAACAAATCACATAGATCTGTCACTGGCATAACACTGGAAGCTGAAACTAAAACCATTCTGATAACTGAAAAAAAACCCAGGAGAATATAGCACAGAACTAAGGTCAAATCCACCAACAGAAAATAAGATGACTAATTCTGATTAGATGTTAATTTTAAGGAGTCAAACAGTTAAGTGTGTTATGACAATAATCAAGATGTCAGTAAGGATATACCCTGTGGTCATCAGGGCAATTTAGGTTGACTGTGTTGTGCCCTCTGCTGTAATGAAGTACCACAGTCTCCAGTCCAAACGTTACAACACAGCACTCCCTTTAAAAAAGTTATTTTTCTGCTTCTACTCTGTCATTGCTTGCATCCTCAATAGCCTGTTTAGCTTTTCTCCCACAAATGCCCCTATTTTCTCTCATGGTTGTTCATACCTGGCAGCACTTTCTCCCTGCTCTTCCTCACATCACCACTCCTCCAACAAAATCCCCCTAAGTACCAGCTTCTATCACCAACTGTTAGCAGGAAGCTGCCCATCCCACCTGGTAAATTAAACTGGAAATGGAGAAGCAAAAATAGAAAAGCAGACCATTTTTACTTAATCCAATGAATTCAAAGATGCTCAACTTTGAGAAATGCTGTTGCTAATGCTGAAAGAACAAAAGGATCACACAGACACTGCCCTGGGCTATTAAATCTGGATTAAGCAATGAATTCACCAGATCCCCCCCCAGGATCCAGGTGCGTGCCTCAAACCTCAGCCATAAGCTGTTTTGTTAAACAGAGCATCTGTTATGAAAAGACAGATAGATGGCCAACCCCACATCACCCATTCCATCTAAATTCCAGTCCAATCTCCTAAAAAAAGCTATTTCCATTCCTCTTTACATTGATGTCACCAATGTATGAGTAAAATAGTGTTGTAAAGTCAGTCACTCCAGCATTTTTTAGAAGTTCACTTATTTCACTTTCCCTGCTTTTCCACCTCACTTCTTTGTTTTCATCCTAATAAAGCCACGAGGTACGGAGAACACATTTCAGAAAATCCAAGCAAGTTAAGAACTTTGCTTTGAACTGGAAAAACAAGAAACACTGTAACAGGGAGACAATCAAGACTGGCCAAAGCCAATCTGGTGCTCAGCATTTAAAGTATTTCCCTTTCTGCACACATTTTCTAGGATCGCTACCTTTTAGTAAAGATTCCTTTGTCCAAGCATTCCAGAATGACTTTACATTCACCGTCTCGTTACTGAGAACAATGTGCCTTATTTCACATTTCCCAGTAATAAATTTAATTTGCCATGTGTCAGCTCAATTACTGAGTTGATCTAAGGCACGATGAATATTACTTGCCACTCATTCTGTGCTCGGTATGCATCGTAATTTAGTGTCATCAGCAAATACAGTGAGTTTACAGTGGGTTCCTCTAGCTAGGTAATTTCCTTACAATCAAACAATGAATTCAGGTATTAAACACTCTTAACTCTTCCCATTTGGGGAATAAAGATCCCTCAGCAGAGAAAATTCATTTTCTCCCATCTATTACTATACTATGTCCTTCTCAGTCCCTGTTAGGTTCATCTTCAGAAGCAGCCTGTCATGTAGATCCTTATCAGAGATTTTCTGAAGACCTAGATAAAATATGTCATATGCACTGCAATTATCTACTTTATAACTCCTAAGCTCATTAAAGAGGTCAATTAGTCATTATTGCTTTTTTAAACCCCCTCTGGCTGCCTCAGGTTAGGCTTTGACTCCTTAATGCAGGCAGTACTCAAACTGAGCAAGTGCTCCCAGGAGCCGAGCACTTCTGCAGTCAGAGCTGAGTACCAGCACTTTTAGAGGGGAAAAAAGGGAAAAAGAAAAGGAAGGTAACTGCCCACTGTTCCACTCGTGTATTAAATATTGATGAAAAGACTGAGAAAATAGAGATGGAAATGTAAGGAAATCATGTCTGAGAGAAGAAAAAAAAAAAAAGCACAGAGAGAACAGGGGGTAAAGGGGGATGTGAATACTGTGGAGCACTTTTGTAAGCAGAAGCTGAAATTAGCAGGGGGGTTATCTATTTGTAAGCAGAACAAATACAATTAGATGGTCCCCCTGCTAATTTTGGCTTCTGGTTGCACAAGTGCACTGCAGTGCACACACCTTCCTTACCATCTCCTCCTGTTTTCTGCCTTCCAGGTGATATCTACAAAGCAGCAAAGGAAGAGTGCCTCCATTTTGAGCACTAACTATGAGCTCCTGTCTAGGATGGCTCCTAGCAGTTTGTTAGGAAAACAAGCACACAGATTTTTTATTATTATTAACAAAACCTTCCTCCCAGTGCTGTTGCAGGGTGGTACACTGCTGGAAAAAGCAAGCGTCCCAAAAAACTCATGGCTGCCTTGCTTTTCTCCCACTGGCCCATCCCAGTTTCCCTGTGGGTCACAAACAAGGCCACATACACACCTGGTAAAGATGGAGGGGGGGGAGGGAGAAAGAAACTGCTCAGTAAGGAGGACAGGAGGGAGAAGTGTGCCCCAGTCCTACCTGAAAATCAGACTAAGACCACTCTGCAGATCATGTCTTCCCTTTTGACTGCAACCCATTCCCAACTCACCACTATGATATTCTTTCTGCCATTGCTGCAGTGCAAATTGGAGGAGAAAAATGAAATGGAATAAGAGAATGAAAGAAGGCTATTCCTGCCTCGATCTCATTATCTCTGCTGAAAAAAATGAGCAATCATGGCAGTGAGAAACAAAATCTCTAAGGAGTGCTCACTCCAGGCAGAGAAAGCAACAACAGAGGGAGAGAAAACATTAATATGTGTTTTTCAACCAACTGTGTTCAAATTTACTACTGTACACTACCTTACTGTTATTAATTTAGAAGTGTTTCTAGTTTACTCTGTAATTTGTACTCCACATTTTACTGAATTAGATTTCTATTTTCCTTCTCCATTCTTTTTTCCTAGTTTTGTTTGTCAGTGTTACAGATGATCACATTTGCAAGTTTGCTTTATCTATATTTCACAGTTGCAATCTGGGCTGTCCACTATCTTATTACTGTGTGATAAGTGATATCTGCTGCAACTGCATATGAACTCGTTTTTCTCTGTTCCTTTCATATCCCTTCAAAGCTGGTTCATCTGAAATAACAAATTGTTTCCTTGTGCCTGGCAATTATTAGTTTGGACTTAACAGTTGTGATTTCTAAGTTAATTTAATGTGTAACCATATCATAGTTACTCATAGACCAGGACTTTATTAAGTCAAGTTTATTTTTATTTTCTTTGCTATTAATTGCAGCCTAGTTGGGACGTACATATATTGGAATGGACATCATTTACTTACATGCCTCTCAATTAACGAGGACAACTGCTACACAGAGGCAGGTAACTCACACCTATAGTTCTGATATTATCTTCTGTGCTTTATAGTTGTGCCTTATAGGTTTGTGTTTAGGTTAACAACATATTTCCATATAGAAAAAGCCAGTCTAGCACTAAGACAAGTTAAAGTACTTCTTAACATCTTCATATCAGCAGTGTACTGAATTCATTTTATTCTTTCTAAACTGTTCTGCTATTTATGGCCCTGATTCTCCCAAGGAACTTGATAATCATGCTGAATCCTAGGAAAAGTCATAGAAGCCTTCTCAGAGGCAGGGCTCGGTTGATTTGCAGCCAGCCAAACACACAAACAGTTGAGTGAGAACAAGCAACAGAATTCAAATCCTCTTTCATTGCTTCCTAAACTGGACATGTTGGAAACCTTAGTTCCAAATGACCTAAGATGCACTGCATTTACTTATTTGCCTCAAAAATCCCTGATGGCCCGCAGCTCAAAGGAAGGGTAGATGCTAAGAGATCCATAGTGAAATACAGGAAGCCATTTGCATGGTATCACCAGTAGAAGATAAGCATGTGAACGAACAGGTAAGACAGTAAATTACAATGAGCGTGTTGATGACGCTGGAAGAGAAGACAGAAGGAGGTTTTTTACCTTACAACTGAGAAAACAGCACAGCCACAGGGAAGTGAAATAGTCTTTAGACCCTGCATATCAAATAGATATTTCCCTTTACGTATTTAAAAGTTTCCCTGCTTGTGATGGCACGGTATTGGTTTTGGTGGATGTGAGCGTATGTTAATATTCTCCCCTGCTCATCAATGTAATCATAAAAATCAGTTAATGTAAACTGAGGCCACCTCGGAAAAGAGCGCTTGAAGACCTCCACAGCAGAACTATGACTAATTAAAAATGTTTCATCACTCAGCCCTTTTGACTCAGAAGCGCTCAGATTTGCACCTCCGACATATTAAACCCGCTAAGTATTCTGTAGCAAAATCCCAAGTCTGGGAATAAATCTCCCCTTCTACCAGCTGAATGCCATCATACAGTGCAGCGCAGCCCATGCCAGGACCAGAGACATTAAAGGAAAGTGCTAGGTAAATCAAATGTGGGCTCACCTGCTAGGCAGCATATGTTTCGCTACTGTCAAACCCAAGGGCTCTGTAAAGAATTGAAGTAGATGCTTATCTCACCACCTGAACCTTTTGCAGGGATCGTGTCACGGTGTCCCCATCACCAGACAGCTCTGTTGGGAAAGGCAGCACCTTTTTTAACACCAGTTTGCCAGCAATCTGAGACTGGCTGGGAGTGGTTTTCTTCCATGCCAGCCAGTCTTGGCTAACTTCAGTTTTCCTGAAGTGACACGCCGGAATCCCCCCCATGCATACCTACCTGGAGACACGTGAGGTTCAGTGAATTGTAAACTTTTACGACTCATTTACATGTTCCAGTTTTTAATATCATCTCAATTCTTAAAAGGCTGAAGGAGGACAGTCTTCAGCTGCATTTGACTGAGATTATTCTCGACGTGGCCTATTTTTCATGGTAGTCATTTATTGTACTTGATAATTAACTATATGGTTTTTTCATTGATTTTTCTCTCTCAGGGTACTCTACTTCAGTTCCCCTACATGCTGGATGTGGTGTTTAGTAACATCACTTCTGTTTATTCTGTAGCCTGGAATATTTGATAATTCATTCATTTCTTCACATGACATAAATTGGCAATGAATAAACTAAGGTTGGAAATAAAATGGTTTTGGCTGTCATGGGATGGATAAAAGCTCTGGAAAGGCTGCCCAGTAATAGGAATACTGAGGGCCAAAAACCCAACTGCTTTTTAGATGATGCTTAATCAGTTTCTGAAAGGATTTATAAAACCTAACAAATTGGCTCTGATAACGAGGAAATGAGTCCCAAAATACAGAATGCCTTTTCCAGGCATTTAAGAGATGAGTGTGCACATGTAAGATGATTCACTGTCCCACAGTATCACAGCATTATGTGTGTGTGCACAAAAAAAGAAAATAAAATTAATCATAGATTTCTATTTGTAGACTTTTTTCACTCCCTGGAGAGCCTAGCTCTAACTCTGAACCATTATTGTTTCAGCTGGGGAAGTCTGACTCTTAAAGCTAGGGGTGCATGCAGCCAATTCTTGATGCAGTGGGTATGTACAGTTTCTATGCCTGCACGTGTTAGCAGGCAACCAGATCCTAATTTCACGATATTTTTCACAAAGATCAGACATTATTGTACATGCCTTTTTAGGCACTCAGTTGCAACCTTGCTGTTTTGATAACCAAGCTGCCTTTTTTTGGGTTTTCATACTTGTCTGGAGACAGATTTCAGGAGGCTCTCAGATGTACCTATCTGTAACACTGTAAGCCTAGAAGTGGTAATGGAAATGCACACAGGGCAAGTGCTCCAGCTTCAACTTATTGTTAAAATCCTGATGACAGATTACCTTCAACAAGAAACAGACATTAGTGAAGATGTGGGAACAGGCTCAATAGCAAGCTCTGGTCATATAACCATTCCCCTTGCAACCAAGAGCTACAGCAAGACACTGTGTGGAGCTGTATTTGTGCAAAGAGCAGACAAGCAATGCAACTTCAGAGACTCCACCATCTCCCTGTGGCTCACACACTCATCAGTGCAGACAGAGGGAGAGAGCTGATGCCCGAGGACCTACTTATTCAACAGCTCCTTTCTGCTCCCGTGCTCTCTGAACTTCGTTCCAGTTTAGTCTGCAGTCATGGACCTATGGCTCTTTTCTTGGATAGTAGCTGGTGACAGAATTCAGTCTCTACTCCCTTTTGGTGCATGTTTCAGTTTCTCTGCATCTCTGACAGTACTGGAGATGGATAGGAACTACAGTAACACAGAAAATAACTATTCAAAATGCACGTCAGCTCAGCAGCAGAGTCTGATAACATCCACATCTGTAACACCTAAATTGTACCTGCAGCCCTTATGCTGTGATCTTGTGTAGTGCAAGACAATCAGTTCCAGGACAGTTGCCAAAATCCTCTAAAGTGCCTCAGCCCAGAACCCTGTGCCTCACACAGGAAGCCCTAAAAGAAAAAGGACAAACATTTCCTACCGTGCTCCCTGACCACAATGGCAGCAGATACGTTGGTCATGACAGTTCAAGAACAGTCCCACAATATTTATTGTATGCCAGTGAGAAGGTGAAAGGCAAACTCAAGCTGAAATAACACACCTTAGAACATAATTGTTTAAGCAAAACAAAAGGCTGCATTCCAGAAACAAGCTCTCCATCACAGCAGAGTCATGGCTCCATATTTCATATTCCATGCTGCACTCACTCACCCAAGTCAGTGCCAGCAATAACCTTCCTAATGCTACTGCAGTGGTAAGGGACCATTTTCAGAAGGTGAATGGCATGGGATAGGGCTGAAATTCTCTGCTGCTTACCAGTAGGGGTAAAAAGCCATGAAAAGCAGTTATGTAAACACATCTAGCAATAAAAAGAACTACACAGAATATTAAGACAAATAGTTTCAGCGCCAAACAAGATGTGCAAATCTGCTTTTATCTCAAATGGCAATAGCCTTGTAAGTTTTGCTTAGTCTTTTTCCATTCTCAAACTTAGTTTCACATAATGAACCAGTCCAGAATGGGAGTTCACCATGGCTGGAGAAAGAGGTTACCACTCCTCGAACCTACAAGAGAGCAAGGCTCTCAGGGAAGAGTTGTCACACAAGGCAACAGAGTCTGACTATAGAGATCTAATCAGGAGCTCGGGCTACAGATGAGTCTCTCTAGCCTCAGAGCTTTTAGTGCCTGATGGAGTGCTGAAAACAAGAATCAGCTGCTGTCACTTAAACAAAATATTACCATGGCTGGGACTATCCCAAACCCCACATCGTGGGGAATTACATCTGTATCATAAATTGTCTTAAAATTTTTTCAAACAATACCCTAAATGCTCCCAGGCAGAACAGGTTGAAGCTGACCATTGTCACTTCTGGCAGAAGAGTTCAGTGAGAACACAAGTGTGACCACCCCACTCCACTCACCAGATAGCCAACAGATACTAGAAATGCTGGATCACTCAGGACTGAAGAGAGACTAGAAAAATCAAATTGACAACAAACAGGTACTTATCCCTTTTTTGAGACAACCTGTAACACCAAGCCTTAAGGAAAATTAGTACAATAAAACACATCAAAGCAACATTACCTGCAATCTCAGTTTAACTAATCACAACTATTTTTTAAATATGTAATGCTGGAAGAGTGAGGAAAGTGCTGAAATTGAATTGAAAATTATTTTCAAGATGTGACAATTCCAATAACATAATGTATTTGTATGATGGACTACTAATAAAATGCTTTATATAATCAGATGCACAATTAAAATGCCTGTATCTTGTCATGTATCAGATGAAATGTAGAGTATTATTTGGCATCAAAACCAGCTGCTATTCCTTCAGCATCCATCCCACTTGCAGTAGTTTTAGAGATCAACACAAAGGCATGATAGAGAAGAGAAAGATAAAGATATGAAAAATGCCTGTTTAATTATGTTCCAGATTTTATCTCTGTGTCATATCAGCTCTCTCCCTTTCCTCTCCAAAAGAAATAACTGGCATGTGCTGTATTCTGAAAGTAGATTGACACAAAGGAAGAGAATTGGCCATGTCTCCTGGCATTAATCTCCCTTCACAACAGCCTGTGATTGAGTCAGAGCTATTATTCTCACTTTCAGGTCTGAGTCACTATCAAAAAGGATGCTATTTCTCCAACATCCTTTCCAGCAGGGATATACACTGTCTGGCAGAGATGGCATAGAGCACTTTGAGTCCTGAAGAATTTGCTCAGGCCCTTGTTTTTGACCTATTCACAGCTCATTCGATGAAAACACAAAACCAAAAGGAGGACAAGGAAATAATATCGCCGTTTCAATTTCCTCATCTACTATTTTCTTACATTCTTCTCCTTTAGTTTACTGCCATGACAGCATCTAAAATGCTATCTTCCTCTGTCACTGTAACCACACTGTCTCTTGAAAACCTCTCTCCATTAAATTTTAACTCATCTCCTTTACTCCTTACATATGAAAAACTTCAACTCCCATTACAGCTCTTCTTTTGTCTTCTCTGCTCCTTCACCTTGTGTATCGCCATGCATCTGAAAAGATCAAGTGGTATCCTTACTCTGCTCTGAACTCGAGATCAGCTTTAACTGGCCACCTGAAATATCTGCTCTTACTGTTCACACGGGCAGAGTCACCCTACAGCCCTGCTGCTGAGCTCAGAGTAGGGCAGCTGGTACTCTGAACCATCAGTTCTCACCTTGCACAACATGTCTGCTCCCTTTTTTTTTGGGTGGAGAAATAGAAGTGGCTTACTTCAGATGCGCTACTTGAATTTTCCCAGCTCTCACTAAAGCTTCTGGGCAAATGGAGATGGGATTTGGTGCACACCTTTCAGCCTTCCTCCAGTGACAACAGAGCATCACGCTCATACCAACATACACAGTCAGCAAGGAGATCTGATTCTAGCAATTACTCCTGGTCTGTTCTCCTCTTAAGCTAAGGAACATCCTTTTCTTTATCTTATTTCATGCTCTTCACTACAGAACCTGAGTGCTTTCCTCAGCCAAATTTCTCAGCTCGCCACCTGCTTTCCCTGCAAACACCTGTGGAGATCTGAAGGCAGAACTGTGCCTGTTGTTGCAGTTATGAAAATAACGTAGGACTTACATCACGCTACCCTTATGCTTAGACCCTCTTTAATCAAGCAGCATTCCTGAAGCATTTCACTGACCTCTTTTCAGGCTCCGTTCCAATTTCTTCTACTTTTTGCACCACAGATATTAAGGTGTGACCAGCGGTGGGTCTGGCAGGCAGATGTACTTTACTTTGGAGGAGACCAGGCTGAAACTGCTCTAAGGTTCACTCAGTATTCATGGGAGCTCATTACATGCAGGAGATTACATCACAGTGCTTCTCCTAGCAAAAGGATATTTTGTCAGCACAACTGGGTGCTGGTCCCCAGGGCACATATCCTGAGCCCTGCTACCTCAGCTGCAAAGACAGGGATGCTCCAGAATGGGGCTTTGGATGGGACCATTTCTGTACTTTAGGAGCTGAAAAGATGACAGCTGTTTTTATTTTATTTTTATCATTACCATTATTATTATTTTTTGACATACCAAAAGGTTGTTTTCTTTCCTCATTTTCTGCCATCTGAAAAAAAGGTTAAGCTGCAGCTTAGGTACATTTTTGTGTCTGGACAAATCTCAGAGCCGTCACTTAATCCTTCATCCTACATCACACTTTGCTTAAGTGACTTTTCAGAACTAAGCCTGTATGGAACTGACTGTAGTATTTTACTCTCGCTGTGAAATATTCTTCCCCTTTGTGACACCAACTAGTCTTGAAATGCTGTAAAAATGCTGACAGAAGAAATACCAGAGAATGGTTTTAAAAAGCTTGTGAAGGATCAGTAGGTCCAGAGGTGTTTTTTTTTTCAGCATAGGAACAGCTAGGGGACATTTAAAACCAAACAGAAAAAAATCCTAGAGGACACAAAAGATTTAGTGCATTTCAGGGAGTCACCAACATGAAAGGTAGCATATTTTGGTGGAGGCTGGAGGGGACAGGATCTGATGGACAGTATGTCAGCCCCACAGTGGTAACAGGGCAGGGGGGGGCAGGCAGCACTGCTGGAACAAAGGGAAAGCAATGAAATGAGAAAGGTAAATGAAGCGAAGTGCAGCATCAGGCAGAGGCCCCAACATCACAAACACAGTCACTGTGTACAGTCTCATAGATCCCCCGAGTTTTACATTGAAGAGAAGTGACAAAATCATCAGGAGAGAA
Organism: Odontophorus gujanensis; assembly: GCA_013399175.1. NCBI lineage: Eukaryota > Metazoa > Chordata > Aves > Galliformes > Odontophoridae > Odontophorus > Odontophorus gujanensis. Next base: position 57,004 of record VXAB01001237.1, read on the forward strand.
ATGAGAATGACCAGCAGAAGCCTGAGGAGGAACAGTGTGAGAAGAGAGTCAAAAACACTAAAGAGCTGCCTGAGGTTAGTGCTACTGGACTATGATTTATGAAGGGATACATTCAGAACTGCCTCAAAGGTTAAATGCGAGCTTGGACAAGAGAATGAGAAAAGAAAATCTTTCAGAGTCCACAATATATGCAAGATACATGGCACACACAGCTCAGCCATCACAACTGAACTCCTGAATGGCAGCTCTTTGCTTTACCATCTTTGAGCGGCATTCTCTGCTATGCCTTTGTCATCAGAACCCAGATATCTCCACTGCTAAAGCACCTGAACCCTAAAAGGAGGGAGCCCTAAAATAAAGCTGCAGAAGGCTCATTAAAATCATACTAGCCTTTCAGGATTTGGTTTTCCCATGTAAGCACTGGTCCACATGTATGCTTACAGTACAGACGCAGACACGCACACATAGAAACATACATATTAGGTTGCATATTCTAATGCTCATCAGATCTCTTTAAGTACTATTTAGCTATGTTTTAAAGTCTTATTCTCAGTGATCTAGGTCTAAATGGAAGTAATTTATGCAAACATCTCCCATAGAGTCACTTTGGAGACCAAATTGGTACTACTTACCTCTCAAAGAAGAGTCATGATAGAGTTACATTTCCAAAATGAGACTCTCATTTGGGCTTCTCCCACATCTTTGCTGCATTCTGGAAGAGGCCATTTGCCTTTCAAAGCAAGTAGTTCCATGCTTTCTTCCTCAGACCCATGAGCCACGTTTCCCCTTGGCATTTGTCCACCTTCAGACTGCAGCATGTACTTCCTGAGGGATGGAATTTGTGACCGGTTAGTTTCACTCTGCTCCACCTATAATTATGGGTATCATTCTGCTTTTCATTTGAAACATATAGACATTTTTCTCTTAGCTTTGTTACATCTTTAATTACGACCTTAGGTTCAGGTGGTATAATTTTACTTAAGAGTTATGCCAGAACTCAAGAACTGACATCTCCAGGTTTCATAGGAATTGCAGGGATCATAGGAATTTAACTTGATAATTACCTCAGTATTTCAAGTCAGGCAATCACCCTATAAAATAATTATGGGCTGTTGTTTATCCAAATTCACTTTGCTACTAGGTTACTGCAGGTTACAACATATGACATCACATAAAAATAGAGATAGAAATATACCCAAATGCAAGGCTATTCAACCAGATGAAGAGTGACAAAAGACAAAGAGAGGCACGTCTTCTCCAAAATATAAGTGCAAAAATAACAAATACCACATTTTCAGTTAAGGAATATTCAGAACAATGAATCTTTTCTACTTTCTCTTTAGCCACAGAAATTTCTTTCCCCATGAGACTTGCAAATGTACAATGGCAGTAAAAATATCCTTTGCATTCTTCTTGCATGAAATGTTTGATAACTAGCTCTGTATAATCTCTCTTCTTTCACTAACAGAAGCAGTCTCAGCCAGCATTTCATCACATTCCTTGCCACAATTATGGTGATTTAAACTACGAACTGCTACTTGCTAAGGTTTCTTTCTTCAGTACAAAAAAAAAAAAAAGGCAATTAAAGTCCAAAAGGGGAATAATTTTAATATCCCTTAATTTGATTAGATTGTGTTTGTTTGCTTGGCTTTTTTTCTCCTCACAATGCCAATGTTTTTGTGTTACCTCTTGCATGTAAAGACGGAGAAAAAAATTACTTGGCGTGATTTCCGTCATGTTGATTCTTCTGGGTTCTCAAATATTATGATCCATGGAAAGTCTGGATTCATGCTTACTTCTGCTCTTCATTAAGTCAGTTGTAGTTGAATTGCTGGTGGGGCAGGCTGCTGATACAGTAGGTGGGCATGCTGAATAAAATACATACCACAGCTGTACCTGCACTTGTCAGAGAGCCAAGCTGCTTTACGCCAGTCTGTTCTCCACTGCTTCCTGGTCATAGCCCATCTGTTTCTGAATTCATAAAATGCTGAAGAACACAAATATCTGAACCTATTATAGGTAACACGCTTCCATTAAATTCTGATTGTGGAGCTGTGCTCCATAGACTAGAACTGGTAATGCACCTCTTCCAGATTTGCCAATAAAATAGATACCCTCTCATAGGTGTTTCAGTTGAATTCAGAGGCTTTTCTACGTAGTGACTTCCACACATAGTGCACCTGGCCAGTATTCTTGTAGTTGTGAACAAAATCAAAACTAAAAATGACTACCAAACCAGAGTACGGAAGGTTACTAAGACAGATTATATAAAAACCTCCATACAGGGAGAGGTTCCATAGTAGGAGCACTTGCAGGTGAAGCAAGCCAGACAGCTATTAACCTGAAGTTTTCCAATAGCTTAAAAGACCACTTCACTCTTCAGTTGGATTCAGTAATGATAGTGCAGACAAAAAGGATGAAACTAATCATGCTTTACCTTGCACGTATAATCTTTGCACTGGGGGTGAAACGCTCAACTTTGCAAGGTCATTTTCACAAAAACTAAGAATTAGAGGAACTCAGCAGGCTGTCAATAACTGATTTAATAGGAACAGACTTTAAACAGAAAAAGTAGGTGAGGGATCTATCCCCAGGAAATTTGCTGAGAATACCTACAGCACCTATGATTAAACTATCTGTCCTCTGGATGTCATCATTGCTCTTTTTATATGCTGTTGGTTAAAGGTGTATTTATGTAGAAAATAACTGCAGCCCTGAGGAATCTGGCTTGGGTGCATCATTTTTGGTAGCACAGTGCATTTCTAATTAGAATTGAATACACAAGAGTGTGGTCCAGATCATTACTATTTATGATAATCTACAATGAACCATTTTCTATAATGTAATGCAAAAAAGGACCCCCTGTGCACATTTCATTTGATGTGAATTCACATCTCTGCTTCAAGAAGCACTTTATGCCTCTTCACAAAAAATTTCCATCTTTCCATATGTGCAGCTGAGACATAGCTGACAGTCAGCAATCGTGTTTGCAGTATTTGCAAAAATCTTTCTTTTAACGTGGCATCAGAATTTCACATTTCAAAAAAAGGGTCCTTGGTTCCTCCAAAATAGGAAAGCTCTGTTACCAACAACGCATCAGAGCAGAAAGGAAACATTTAGAATGCACTGTACTGCGGCAAGGTCAAACCTGAAAAATTTGGTGAACACACCAAAGCAGGGCATCACAGATATTCACACTATTTCTACAAGAGCTTTTATAAGATATAACGGTGAAAGAGTCTAAACAGAAGCAGATCCTAAGTTACAGCATTCTTCCGGCATGAGGCACAAGGTTGATTTCAAATCTTCTCAGTACCTTTCAAGTCCAGGTGAATCCCAAGACAAGAAGGTGCTTGCTGTCCTGGTGCTGTTGAGTCTGCTGGCAGGTGGTGCAGACCAAGCCTTAGAACGATAAGTATGATCTCCTTCTGCCTTCTGTATGGTCATTGCACACTAAGAGTTGTCAGGGAGCTACAGTGCACCAAAAATAGTGAAAACATTGCTTTTGCTGAGGAATTGTCATTGATCTTTCTGAGAGATAAGCTGCCCAGTTGGTACAAGATAATACTCAACACATGCCTTTCCATCAATAGGCATTCTTCCCTCAAGATCAACCTGAGTCACATTTTACACAGGAGCAGAGGGACAGGAGTCCCATTGGAAGCTTTAGCCAAAGATCAGTTAGGAGCCATTCGGGAAATCACTTATGCTTAGGTCTGCAGAAAGCAACTAAAACTGAACTTTGTGAGATGCAGAGATGGTTTCAGTGCCAAGACTGAGTTCCCAGTTAGCCAAGCAAAGAGGCACTTAGAGCCTGTTAGTTTCCCACATGCTTATGATGTGGGGAACAGTCATAAGCCTCATACAATCAGCAGGGCTGAACAACTCAGCATATTTTTAATGCCTCAGCCCCAAGAGGATCATACAGCTTGGTAGGTCACAGGTGGAGTGGAATCTTTCAGGTGAGCTAACTGGGCAAATTCCTAAAAAAGGACACTGGCCTTTCCTTTGAAGAGGAGCTGGAGAGTTCCCCTCAGCTTTTTACCTAGGAGCTCAGCAGGTAAGCACACCAGCTTCTGAGGAAAAAGTCTGTTTCCACGTGTTCTTGTTGTTAGTCAAACTGAAATAGAGCAACAGGTCACAGAAGAAGAATAAATGACTGGATTCTCCTCTCCTGAGGAAGGGCCTCAGCTATGAGAGCAATCAATGTGTTGTGCCCTTGCTCTGAGTCTCTTCAGCTCAATTAACCCTTTTCATTTAATGCAAGCAGAGAAGCTTAAAAAGTTTCCTTTCCTGTATTCCAATGGCCTCTAAGTGGAAGCAGGGCATTGCCCTTGCCTCGTTTAAGAAAGATGTCTGCTTGTTTCTGAAACAAGATGTGTATACATCTGCCTTCATGAGAAGTCCTCTATTGCCAGCTAAGCAGCCTAAATACTACAGAGTGTACCTATTAGCTTGCTGAAATGTCACTCTGCACTCAGCTTGCTAGGGTTTTGAGCACTTTCCAGCAAGGCAGTACATGGACAGGTAGACCTGAGCCCCTCTACCTGCTTGCCAAACAGCAGAACATGCTACAGCACGGATCTGAACCTGACAGAGCTACACTTTTCCAGTACGGACACACACAGGCTCTTAGGGGCCTCTCTGATAAGGGCATAACCATGTGCTATTGTGGTTTTACAGCCAGACAGCACAGTAGAAATGTCTCACTGCGTGTCACGGAGTCACACCTCTCCTGCCTACCCAATATAGAGGATCTGTGTCAATTCATTTCTTACACCACTTTGTAGAGAAGTATGAAGCAGTGGTTAATAATGTGGTCAAGGCCACGCAGTCTATTGTTTTTAAGCTTCCTCTAGAGATGCAAAAACATGGCTAGAAAAATAACTTCGATGTGCTGCCCCATTTCAACACTGGAGTTTTGCCTTGCATGTTAATGTGCATGTTTTCATGCCTCAGCTACACTAACTGTACTCCTTTCCTGTTTCTATTTATTTTGGAAGCAATATATGTTTACTAAATCAGTTGAAAAGTGTTAATGATCAGTTCACGGAATACTAATGTGGATTCAAATTACTTTCACATGAATCAAGACAAATTAAAAAATTCTATTTGATCATAAACTGCTTGAATCCTTCTCACAAGAATTCCAATATATCAGAATAAAGATTCCTTCTTTTCACATTATTAATGTCTCATTCGAAATTTAAATTGATCAGAAAGGTGTAGGGACAAGAATGTGTGGATTATCTCTGGTTCTGGCAGCAGAGAAGAGCGAAATAAACCCTTTGTATATGTGGTAGGGAGGAAGGTAGCAAAACTGCACTAAAAGCCATGTCTCTTCCATAGTCCTGAAAAAGCAGGACATGTGAAAGAGTTGTGACACGGGTACACCTAACCCTGACTTGCAGCAAATTTTTCTGCCCTGAGAAACAGATGTGAAATCTGAAGACTGGTAAACCTATGTGGCAAAGCACTTCCAACATCAATTTGTGTTTCTCTCCAGAGAGTAACCTGAAATAGAAGCATACTCCAAAGATGATCAGATTTCAGTGACAATTCAAGTTTATCCTGTCGTGATCAGAAACGAAGCCGTGTTTCAGAACTGCCTTTCAACTACGTTCTCTATTCTCAGGGTACTGACTTCTAAACTACTGAGGTCTTACAAGTCCTAGTGCAGAAGGGTAACCCAATTGAGTGACCCTCACTGCAGAAAGGAAGGCAGCTCAGCCATTGCAGTACACATCCTTTTTGGGAGCAGAGTGCTAGCTAAGGTCATATGCCATGCCCACCAGCTATACCTACACACAGGTGACAAAGAACACACACCCTCTCACAAACCAGGCTTCAGGAGTTTTGCTGTGAAAGCTATTTTACTTTTCAACTGTTAAAATCTATTGCCTTCAGGCTTATGAATGTTGCAAGTTAATCTCTCAGTGCCTTATCATACAGGAACATACAAAATGCTACACTACCACAATGCTTCTCACAGTAACACAAATAGTGGCCTTGCTGGGCAAGTCAAACTAGCATCGATGAGCAAAGCAATACTGATGGGTATAAGCCATTTCCCTAGGATAACTGAACCTGTGCTGGGAGCTCACTAGCTCCCAGTGGGCTGAAGCTGTGCAAGCAGAGAAACCTGCAGTGCAGACCAGCAGTGGGCACTATGACCCCTACTTACTCTCACAGCAAGTAGATAGCTTATGGCAATAATGCTAACCATTCTATCTGCCTTGTAAGCTGATCCATGAGGAGCTAGTGGATAATAAGAACTTCTCTCCTTGCACACATTTCTCTTAACCATGAAAGAATGAGTGCTGGTACAACATAACCTTTGCCACAGTAGTCCCAAATTGTGATTTAAGAATGCAAAGAAGTATGTAAAGCAGGGTTTAGCTCCTCCACTACCACCTTGAAGAGTCCAGGTAGAACATTCAGCTGTACCTTTACTCTTATATTTTTATACAAAAATGTAAGCTATTGTAGATAGTTTACATATGGAAATTAAGACTCATCTAGGAAACTATCAGAAGGAATAGGCACTCCAACCTATTCTATTTCACTCGAGACAATTTTATCCAACCAATTTTTAACAAATTTAAAACATTGCCCATATCTACTCTGGCTATGAGGCACTGGTAATCAAGTCAAGCACCATTGACCGTGAGAATAGTGAACTGCAGAAAATGACTTCTCAGCATTATGTAGTGTCACAGCACAATTTAAATAACACATTCATTATTCAAGGTCTCGTAATTCGTACATATAGAAATAGATACAGAGAGCTAAAAAGAGGCTTTCATGCTTCCAATGATTAAATAAATAAGCGACCAGTATCATTACAAGTGTATTCTACACTCTTTAAATTTCTTATAGATTGTTGGAAAGTCCTTTCAAAAGTAAACTCAATAATATGAAGTGCTAATGGAGGAGGAGAGAAGCAGATATAGTAGAAATGTCTATTGCATACTTACACCACTTTTAAATGAATGAACAGAAGATTTGAGAGAAACTGTGCTGTCTGGGTAGGAATATCAGACATTATTATGCTGATGTACAATAGGGCTCTTACAATGGTGATTACAGAAATCTAATACTAAAGTCACACTCTCTTCTGTAATTTTAGTAGATGTCAGTATTTGTTTCTGTGCAAGACAGAATTTATTGCAGAGGTTGTTGTCTTGATTTTTATAAGTGTTCAGAAGACTTCAAAGTGAAATTGTTACAATTGTATTCTATCTGACAATTCTGGTAGGAGCACGGGTGAAGAAGAACATTATACAGTTTTTTTCATGGTACCCAAAGCAGTTTCATATAATTTCCTGTAACTCAGCAATTTCAGACTATACTTAGATGCAAGTTGTGAAATATAATATAACATAATGGCTTATATATAGATAAAATGTATAGAGATATAATAACCTGAGCTGTTTGTAAGTCACTTCTGAGGAAATCTACCAACCTGATATTTGCCTGCACGTTTTTTTTCAGAAGGTTCTCCCTGCATTTCCTTTGCACTCTTTTATTCCATCACGTAATATCCGAATTTAGCCTGTAACTTTGCCTTGTTGTCATGCTCCATCCCGTACCAAAAGCACCCTCTCTTCCTTAACGTTTCTCAGTGTTAGCAAGTTAGGGAAGCATTAGTCCAGCCTTCAGGCATTTCCACCCTTAATGGCAATCCCACACGTAGAATTTTCTTCTTATGCTGCTTACTTCTCCATACACCATCCTTCCTCATTCATAGCTAAGGAGGAGACATTTTGTATTTACCAAAGGATAAGAACACACACAAAGTGTCCCTTGGTGACCTGCAAGCCCCTCCTGCAGCAGGTCGTGGCCAGGAGATCAGGATTATGACTATGCTGTATAAAGCACTTTACCTCTGAGGCACCAATGTTGTTCATGCCTTAAGGTTGGTGTAAACTGGTTTCACTAAAGTCAGCTCAACTGCACAAAGTTGCAGTGGATGTGGTTTCAAGTAATCTGGCTGCTACAAAAAGAGCACCAGGCCGCATCACCCATTTACTGAGCATGCTGTATGAACTTCTGCCTCTGCTGTTTGTGTTGCTCCTTTTGAGAGCTAGCTATGTACATGAGCATGTAGGTCAGGCCAAAACTCTTCCTTGCCCTGTATCCTGTCTTTGGGCTATTAGAAGATTTGTAGAGAATGAAAATAAGAAACAGGACAAATCAGAAAGCCCCCTGCATGCTCTCTCAGCTTCTAGCAATCAGCTGCTTAGAGGACTTTCTAAACTAGGGCTTGCCAGAGCACCGTCACACTAATAATCCCCCATGGACCTCATGTCAGCGCTGTATCTCATTTTTTTGAGCTCATAACATCCTGTGGAATGAGGTCCACAAAATAATTACGCCCTGCATGACAAAAGTTTGCTTAAAATTCCCTGTGTGACTATATCATAAGAACTCCCTTAGGTCCTGTATCATCAGAAACAATGCATTAGTCACTCATTAATCACTGTGTCCATGGCACTCATTATTGTGCACATCTCTGTCTTTTCCCTCTTAGTGGATCCTCCGAAGGCTCTTAAATTTACTCTCCCCATATGATCATTCCCTGTACCCTCTCTAGTTCTATCCCTTTGAAACACAGCATCAAATATAAAATCCAAGATGAGGGCAGGGTGCACAGTACAGATTCTAGTGTTCTGATGGGAGGGGCCTTTCACATGATTGAGCTTTACCTCAGACAGTCCTAGAATAAAAATCAATATAAGAATTAAAATAGTATTGGCTCACAAATGGTAGTAATAATAAATAAACTGTTTTCTTAAGGAACAACGTGAAACACCACCACCAAAGAAGCAGAATTAAATAAAAACAAAACAAAAAGGACAAGTGTTTCTCAAACTAAACAGTCAGTTCTTTTCTCCAGCATCTAGTGATGAAAGCTTCTTTGCTCCAGGAGGAAATTCTCAAAGTTTACCACTACAGGGGAATGAGAAATAAACGGAAATGCAGAGCTGACTCCTGAGGTCTCTGTGATGAAGCAGACAATTTCATCTGCTCTGCTATTGACCCCTTGAACAGGGTTTCAGAAAATCCATGCATTTAAGAAACGCTATATGACAGCTTATTACTTGCTAGAACAGTCATTTATCTCTGGCTACAAGTGACTCAGCTGAACAAATACCTTCTCATACATTATCACGTATCTGTTAGCAACAAAAGTGGTTTTCTTATGCATAGTCAGCATAACACTTTTTCCTCTTCCAAAGGCAAAAATTATGGTACAGTCTGGTTGATGAGCTCAGCACTTGAATACTGCAACTTTTAGACACAGCTAACCACAGCTAACTTACATGAGGAGCTGGGCTTCTCAGTGCTGCCAATTTTGTATTAGCAAACTCTTGCTATTCCTCTAATTTATACAAGAATTAAAGCATCTCTTCACTAGGAGAAAGTGCATTTGCAGTCACAGGTAGTCAATTGGGAGGTAAAATTCCAGCAAGACTCTGACCATCTGTGAATGGTCTGGACTCAGCACAGGTTGAAGTGCGTGAAAGCCTTGCCCTCATTACGGCTTTCTTTTTCTCTTCTTTCCCAGAGGAACAAAACTTTCGCATTCAAAAAGTGGTTTTTATACAACAGCCAGAAACTGATTCAACAGACAGTAATTGAGGCTACTTCACTGGGATCTGGAATTGCCCTCTACAAAATACCCTTAAGAATCTGTACCCCTAAGGACCCTTCATGAGTTAAGCAAACAGGTTTTGTCTGGAATACAAACCATGTGCAGGTGACTGAGACCCAAGCTGTCAATAGTTGTGCAAGTGTATGCACCCAAGGATCATGCTCAGTGTAACTGAAGGCATTGCTGCTGCTTTGATCTTTTAAATCAGAGATATTTGGATAGTCTTCGAGGAAACGTTAATATGCCAAGGCTTCTCTGTTATCATTAAGAAAACACTGAACAGGTTAAGCAGGCACCTCTTGTTCTGCTGGCTTAACTCATCTAAAAGCTCTTCTGTCAGTTGACAAGTAGTTGTCGCAAATTACAAGAAAAATGTATGTGAAAGTAACTGATTTACCCAGACGTTGGAATAGAGGTGGAAAAATGGAGCCTACTGTTGCTTATTTGTTACTACGTAAATTTTTCAAATCTCTTTTCAAGGAATAAGGAACACACTCCCAGACATGGTGAATGCCCACCATCCCAGTACAGAGGCAAATCCCAAGTGGTATCATTTCCCAAGGGCAGTCCTTCCTCTGACACAACTGCCAATCTTCTGGTGGGACTGCGGGGTCCTTCTGCCACCAGACATACCTCAAGTTCTCCTGACAGAGCCAAATGACAACTGCTTCTTCTATAGAGAGCATCCAGTCAGCCTACTGTTTCTTTCTTTCTTGCTCTCACCATTAACACTGAGCAGGGCTGTTTATGTAATAGAAGTGATATAAATTCCAAAGGCCGATGAGAGGACACTAACGTAGATCAATGGGGCAAGCCTAGCAAATCAGATTAGCAAGTCACAACTGGCAAAACAGTTTCTTGCTGGAACAAAGACTAGCTTAAGCTGCCCAAGATATTGAGTACAAATTGTAACATTAACACTTACACTGTCCAGACATAACCAGCCACAGTGCGAGGCAAAGGAGAACGAAGTCTCTATTCTGGTGGGAATTTTAAAAAGAATTGTATGGAACCTGTTCACAGGGTATGAACAATGAAGAAAGCAAAGACAGACTGTAAACCAGTGCTGATGCTATCTTGTGGCACGGCACATAGAGTGAGGCAGCAAACAAGAAGATTCTGTTAATCACACAAATTTAGATGATCTGGGAAAGGGCTTAAGTACAGTCTGCAAAGCTGATGCTGTGAAAAGGTGTGGAAAGCAGTTTCTGACCTAGAAAAAAAGTGAACTGGCAATAATCACGGAGAAATTCATAGTGTGGAAGAACCACTCGGATCAGGAACGATGGAGAAGATGACCCTTTGGAGAAGCTGTCACTGGTTGTGACCAAAAGAATGTTGAGAAACGACAGCATAACATCAAGTCAATATATCTGAATTGTTCGTTTTCAAATAAGACCTAAACTTTTTTTTTTTTTCCTCAAAACATTTAGTTACCATTTGTATTTTAAATTCACCTTTCCAAAATGTCTTTATTGTACTGTTAAAAAGCAACACTACACACAATGTGTGAGAGAGTAAAACATTCAAAACTGCCCAAAGATTGTAATTGGTTATTGCATCAGACTATGGATATATCTAATTTGAATGTTTCCATTTTATTTTTTATTTCTTTAAATCCCTTCTGCATACAATTGGATCAGGAATGGATAGAAACACACTTATCTGTCCAGGAGAGAAAATACTTGAAATATTTAAAGTTTATTACTTTAAAGTTACACAAATTAAGAAATAGCCAGTTGACTATTCAAGAAACAAGGTCTGGTCAGTTATAATGTGTTATGTGAATCAGTTTGTAAAATGGAGTAATATTTTTAAAAACGTTTTAATATAGACAGACACAGTCAGATATGTCAAAAGAGAATGTAGGTCACACTAACAACATAGAAGACCTTATACTGAAATGCAGTGACACTGAAAAGGACTTCAGAAAATCAATTTACCATGAATTCCCCATGCAATCCATGGGCTAAGGTTAATGCAATACTTGCATGATTATGCAGGAGATGATGATATTACAGGTGTGTATCACTGATGGGACCAACATTGCTATGTCCAGTTCTGGTATCCAATTTCCAAATAATAATGATACTGGCATATTGAAAGGGAATAAAAAATGTATAGCTAAACGATTTGAAATTGTTTATACCTACCTGTCCATGACAGACTGCTGACAGCTACCCCAAAAATGGTGGAAAGAACTCATTCCAGTGTCAGTACCAGTCCCAACATCAGTTGACTTACAGCTAAGGAGAAAATCATGTAAATAATCAGTGATTAGAAACAGAAGTTGGACCAATTTGTTAAAAAAAAAAGTAAATAAAAAAAGCTGCTTCATTTTAAGGAGTAAAAATATTAGATAAAACTCTCTCTCTGAGAGCAATGCATGTGGCAAACAGGTGTCTTTTTAGCAAGAATGAGTGCCTTTACAAAAGACCTGCTGCAGTTCACCGGGCACTTAGGGGCTGAAATCACACAGCTGTAAGATATAACACTAGCTGCTCTTAATATCCATAGATCCACAAAACCATAATACAGTCACTGTGGTACTGATATTTTGACACAAAGGAGAAGCAGAAGGCAAGGAAAAATAAATGCTTATACGTACATGGTAAGTTGGTTAGCAGCTAGCTTCCACAACAGTCACCTACATCAACAGAAACCAAAACACACACACAGAGACGCAGGATAGAAACTGGGTCCCTGAAAAACCTTCACAAGCAAGGAGTCAGGAGAAAAAAAAAAAAAGTAATTCTTTCACATATGCACACAGGCACATACCCAAGAGGCAGGAAGGAGGAATAAACGAGCATTTAAGGGTAACAAGGTCAAAGACTTCAAATATTTTATTCAAAAAGAGGATTTTCAGGTAACAGCTCAGCGCATCTGTTCTCCCACGTAAGAGAAAGAAATCAAAAGCAAATACTGTTTTCAAGGCAGAAATTGCTGCAACGTTTGTGTTTGGGAGAGACAGACCCCCAGAACTGGCTTGTGTGTACGCAACTATTTTCTAAGTCAGTATCAGAGGAAGTAATTAACAAACAAGAAAACCTGTATCTTTGCTCATTAGCTATTGGAGAGCTGGAAGCTGCAGGGTAAGTGCTGGCTTTGGAAAACACGTTGAGCTAACCTTGAAAACTGTAACCTACTAAACCTTATTTCAACACCAGGTAAACAAAACTCTTACAACAAAAAGAAAATACAAACCCGAGCAGATCATCACTGCAGAAAAGGGAGCAAACACCGTGGAGTTTTTTAAAAGAAAATAAGGCTCAGAGTCTAAAGAACTGCCTCAAGTACAAGCACATCTGATTAATCTAATGCTCTTTCTAAAACAGCCGATAGCCCTCACCACAAAAAGCAACAAAGGGAACAAAATAAACTGGGGAAGTAAAAATCGCCAAAGAAGAGGAAGAAGAAAAGGCTTTCAATTGCTTTGACAATGAGGAGACTCAAAGAGCTGTGTTAGGTGCAGCGCTGTTTAATATGTTAGCAAACAGGAGACGGGGCTCCCAAATCCATCTGATAACACTGGAATTTGATACAATTATTTCAATTTGTCCAATATTATGGGAATATTACGAACCACTTCAGAAGGGCCTAATAAACTAACTAAATAGGCAGAGAGATGGCAAATGAAGGTCACTGGAGAGAGACGCATGTGAATGCGTATTAGAAAGAATTACTCCCATGCATTTGTGCTAAAAGGCCTGCACTGACACCGCCTTCAAGCCCATACAAAACCGCATTTGTGGGTACTGCTATTGACATTGCTGAAGAGCCCTGGTACGGAAATGAAATGCTTGTCTGGAGCAGGACCTACACTGCATTTGTGACCATTGTGGGGGAGGTGGAATGGAGCAAAACTGTGGGCAGCTGGCTGAAAATCTGTTCCTGTGCAAGAACGGGCAAAGAAAGCAAAACAAAACTCGTTCCTTCTGCTCCACCATAATCAACTCGATCACAGAAAGAAAGCCTAGGCACAGATCAAGCCATGAAACAGCCAGGCCATTACGATTTCATTTTGTAAAGCAGTGATTTGGCCTTTCTGCTCAGTGCAGCCCAAGGAATTGCAGAAATGAAATGGGTCCCAGAAGAGGCCACAGAAATGATTAGCTTGCTGAGGACAGCGAAGAGGGAGGCTCACCCCTAGTGATGCTCACCAGAGCTCCAAGCTGGCAATGGGAGCCTCTGTTAAGGAGCTGTAGGAATTCCCCCGGGGAACCAGCCTGGGCCAGGGGAATGCAGTCAGGTTCTGCATGGTGTGCTCAAGCCACTGCAGCACGGCCAGCCCCACTGAGTATTTCCCCAGTGCTAGGGCTGGTGCAGGGCTCCACCATGGGCCTGGCTGGTTCCAGTGCCACAGTCCTACACGAGGGAGACCTGCAGGGAAGGAAGCAATTGAAGCCTTCATCAAGGTAGAGGCAAGTGCCTCGAGCAGCCCAGTAGCTGCAGCTCAGCTCCACAGATCCAGGATTATCAGCTGTGTGTATAAGAAAATGAGGGTTTAGTGAGGGCTTGGATGCCTGACTACATGGCAAGTTTAAATTAAAATGTATATATATATCAATTTTTACAATGGAAAAAAAAAAAAAAAAGGACGTTTCATTATAATTAAAGCTTCTGAGGATATTGGTGACAAAACAGCAATTGTGCAGTATTTCTGTACGCCGTGCAGACACAGAGCAGGACAAGGAAGCACCCGGGTGTTTTACATTATGCTTTTTACGTTTCGTGCATTGAGCTTGCCTAAGAGCTAAACAGCATTTGATTTGTGCCTAACAATAAATAGGGGAAAAAAAAAAAAAAAGAGGATTGCCAATTAAGAATGTGGGGCAGCTATTTTTAACGAAAGGTTTTTAAAACTTTCGCCTAACTACGAGAGAAAGGCACTGCCATCTGTCGGGGAAAAGCGGCCACTGCGGGAAGAGCCGGGCAGCGGCTGAGCGGCTGCAGCCCGGCACGGCTGTCGGGAGCGGCGTTGAAATCCAAAGCCAATTTAACATTTAAAGAAACAGCGTGCGTCTTGCGGATCACATCCCACCACCGACCTTTTTGGAGGTGTGAGTACGTTCCCACAGCAGCACAAACACACCTCTGCCTCTCAGCTGGCTGATTCAGCTAATAACGCCTTTCTGTAGCTATTTAGCTTGTTATTACTTCCATTTACAGGTCGGGGTAGGGCAGCAGATATCAAATATGGACATTTTTTTGCCCAGTGAGGGACTGACACATCGGCTAGAATCACAGTGATGGTTATTCAACAGAACTGCAGTGGCCGCTATTTTTGCTCCGTTCCCACAGCAGCAATAAAACAGTAGCACAAAACAGAAAGTGACACACCAGATACATTGAACAGCAGCTGCCCTTAAAATCCAAGCAGCCCCCATGGACTGATTTGCCATTCCCAAATTAATAATTATTGTATATGCATACTTTTTAAGGGGCTATAATTAAAGAAGAGGGAAAAAAGGATCATACGGACACTAAGAGCTAAGAGAAAACGATGAGACCAGAAATACATTTCCTCAGCTGAATAACTGTGCTATGAGAGATGCTGTGGAGAGGAAAGCATCAGTGAAGTGTTTTCTTCCAGAAAACATTAGCTGGAACAGCATGAGGACAAGCTCATACTTCGCTGTCTGGTTGTTTTTTTTTTTTGCTTGGTTAGTACAGAATTAATTTTATCTTCAAAACCAAGTTGAGCACTTGTATATAAAAGCCATGGAAATGGTTAAACCACCATCAGACATGCCCTCGGACAGTAGATGTGCTTTTGGGAAAGAACCTTCTGAATGGATAAATATATTTTGAGTTAAGCCAGAAAGAGTTCTTTTCACGGTGTTCCACGCTGCCCTGTTTTAAGGACCACACATTCAAAGGTATGAAATTAAACAAGCACTTCTCTAGTGCTTAGGGGGAAAGGGACTGGAAAGAATCACTTGCTGAAATACTCTGCTACTTGCAAGATGTGAACTCTGATTTTTTTTTATTTTATTTTTTTCAGCTGAACTCTGTGTGTAAATACAAGCAAAAAGAATATTCCTCTTTAACGAAGTGAAACTAAAATCGCATAGGCTTGGATTGCAAGCATAATTATATTGTATTCAAAGGAGCCTGGGCTTCTTTCTGAATAAATGCACCTCATGTATTCAGTGGAACAATAGTCTCAACTAAACAGTGGAATGATAGTCTAGCATTGCAAAGCAATACTTCGAAACTCAAGATGATATACAAGCCAACCAGAACCAGAACTGAAGCTAAAAATATGCAATGACCCTATTTCTGCATAGCCTGTGATACTAGTTCTTTTTTTCCCCCCTAACATATGTTCACGGACACGTCATCATCATCTGCTGTCAAATTAGTGGCAAATAAAGTCTTGCAAACGTTACTAGATTTTCCACATCTCCATTTGTTCCAGCAGTAACCTCACCTGTGTGCCTTCTACTCACCATGTCTGGCACATTCAAGTAATTCTCAGTCATGATAAGATCTTGTGCCCTCAGTGTTCATTTGCCTGCAAGTTGCTTTTTCTTTATTACAATTATTACTTTTTTTAACGTTTTCTTGGTTTCTGTTCCTGTTGTTTGCTTTGTTTTAAATAGGAAATTTAAATATTTCTTAATATGTCTATTACATTTATTTCTTCTGACTTAAGAAGGATGGCAATCTCTCTATATATTACTGCACGTGCTCCCAGTAGTCTAAGACTCAAGTCAGCCTTTTATTTACATTCAATAAACAAAACCAGCCTTATTTGGCACCAGATGAACACGTAATTATGAGCAGAGCAAGGTTCAACTACAAGGTCTGTCCACAGCACTTGAGGTCAGGTGACCTGGAAACGCTTCCTAGTTCCCATGGCTGTACTGCCTTCACATCAGGATAAGTCTCAAGCCTTTTTGTCTCAAGCTCAGTTCTCACTATACAAAATTAATTTCCAAAGTGTCAGAGCAAGTGAGCAATAAGTAGCATTAGTGGCCAGTACCCGCTGCTAAAATTCTTGCATAATACCCAAGAAACCATTGTTCTGCTCAAAATTTGTTATTCTCTCTTGCCAGACCCAGATCAGCAAGAGAGGTAAACACGTGCAGAACTTGACATCTCAGTGGGATGATCCAAGTGAGTAAGAATATAACTGAATTTAAAAAGTGTACCGTCACTGCTCACAGTAGGTTGAACTATCTGCTAGGTAAATGTCATGTACCTTCAGGATTTTATACCAAACATGCAGATTTTAGGGCTATGAGTTAGTTTCCCTGATGCTGAGGGAAAACTTAACCTCATTCAAGGAAGTCTCTGGGCCTGAAGGAGGCTGAAGAAGCCAATAATCACTAGCAGGTGATGAGTGCCTGTGCTGAATGATCCCATTTAAACTCCTGCCAGGCATCTATTTGCCTCTTCAGCTCCTTAGTTACTTTTGTGTATCTGGCCTTTGTTATTTGGAGAGTCTTTGGTTTACTCCTCTTTCTATAGTCTTTTGTCTTTGAAGGGTTGATTTATTACTATCTGATATGAGCTACATAATCCAGCAAAATTGCCTTGCCTGAACAGCTTACAGCTCTACTCAAGATTTACATTTTGTTCATCCTTCCAAGTATTTGCTTTTCCTTCTTTATAATCTTAAATGTTTACCTGTTCAGAAACAAAACTTTTTTCTTCGGAAAGGATATTAAACTAAAATCTGTATAGCTTTAAAACTCTGGGACTGCTCAATTTAGGAGGTGCACTTTGTAACACAAAACCATACACGCGTTTCCTGCCATCCGTGTTCCCCTGGGTATTATTCCTTATGCACTTTGATCATTCCTACTGCTTACCCCTCTCTCCTCAGAACTTTTTCACCTTCTGCACAGATTTCTCTTCCCTTATATTGACTCACCTTGTTTAAAACACTGAGCCTAACACCATTTTCATTGCTCTAACCCCGTCATTCACTCCCTCTTGAATCTCTGTGAGCCTTTATCTTCCACTGCCCAGAATTAGGGTTTTAACTCCAGAGCATGCATTGTTGTCTGCTTAATTGCTTAATCTCTCATCCACCATTATCCAATCATCCCCTGTGATAGGCAGACACCTCATCCCTAATTGATAGACAGACTCCTCATCGGTGGCGATAGATCCCAGAAGTCCCACCTTTCCTCTCTTCCCTCCCCAGCATGAATTTGGCATTAAAATCACCATGAAGGCAAATATGAAAACTCCTGTAACAACAGATTAATTCTGATGAAACGATGAATGCTGCAGTTTAACCTAAATAGCTATTTTGCTTATTGGGAAATGGTTCTATTAAAACATTGTAAACAGAGTTCTGCACTGCACCTTGCTGACACTTGTAGGGCGTGCATGCAAGATAGGAAGGGAAGGTCCTGAAAAACTGCAGCTGTACGCCCAGCTTGTGCATTCCCCACTTGCAGAACTGCATGGGGGAAATTGTGAGCAATTGGCAGCTGTACTATACAGAGCTATAAGGCAGGGAACTCCAACCAAAAATTGGACAGCACCTAAACTGACCCTGTGTTGCCCCTCCTTGGAGCCTTCAGTCTGCTGCAGCATTGCACCCCCCTTCACAGCACCATTGCACCACCGAGTGGCAGCAAGAACAGAATACTGTCCTCTGTAAAGCTGATGTAAAGATGAATCAATGGGGATATGAAGAGAGGAAAGCAGACATAGCCTGATTTCTCCTTCTGCAGAAGTTCTGCTCGCAGCTGTTGGACCCCGATGTATTTTGCTTTAGAAGGCAGTTGGATTGGTAGTTTAAAACACCAAAATAATCTGTCAACATCCTCCACTTTGTGGATACACTTGTAAGTAGATATTAAAAAATAATAATAATAATAAAAATAAAAATAAAAAAAATCGAAGCTTCCACACCAATAAAACTCACTTTCAAAGTTGAGGAAAATTTCATCCCACGCTATGGGAATTAAAAGGTTTCTCATTAAGGCAGTCGGTTCAATTCCTATCTCAATTTGTACCTAAACCTTTTTAAGGCTTATAATAACCCTCCATTTTTATACCTACATATATATATATAACTATAATGAATAGCTTTAGATGTGTCAGCAAATATTCTTAAACCCAGAATAAAAATCAAGAATATCCAGGCAGTATTTACTGCACTCAGCTAAGGTACATACGGGATTTCTGATGTGATTATTCACATTTATGATGATTGTCAATCCAACATCTGCTTTTACCATATTGGACTGTGAATATTCCAGATTAACACTGAAATCCAGATGTGCTTATGACATGAACTCTACGCAACTATACATGAAGTGACTGGTCTTTAAAAACAGAATTGAAGATGTACTCATGCTTGCAACAGCGTCCTGAAATGTTTCCAGTGCACAGCAGAGCATTAGCAGAGAATCCAGCCACCTGGATGCTAATTCCCTAACACCTTGGGCAAGAGACAAGTGCAGATGGGACTCCCCCCCTTCTCAGTACAACAGCTGGAAGTACAAGGCAAACCATCATCACAGTCTACGCTATTATTATCCTCAATTCTAATTTAATTCTCCTATACACACACACAAGATTAAAAAAAAAACAAAAAAAACCCAAAAACATCATCTTATTACACATCCCTCAAGGTCCATCTCATCTCTACAGTGTTACACTATCTCTGAGACCCAATGAACAGCCAGAAAGATTTTTTTCCATCTCCCTCTAAGCAGCTAGATAATTTAAAAAAAATAAAGTATGGCTGCTTATATGAATTGTATTATCAGTTACCTTGACCCAGGCTATATCCCTTTTTTTTTAATTATTTTTTTATTTTTTTTTTACTGTTCAAGTTGGGGATTCCTGTCCTGGTCATTGACTTCCCCTTCCTTCCCTCCTTTAGAGGAAATAAATGGATAGCAAAGAACCTATGGGGAGCAGAAGTGACAGGATAGACTACGCAGCACATGACAAAACTTGAGGGTACTGGGAAACAGCAAGGAGAATTTTTCAGGCTGACTTCACAAGAATCCTGGGGTTAGCCTAAATACTTAACACGGGGAACTTCACACGTATCTAAGGCTTGAACGTTCCCCCCACAACAGCAGCAGATTTCTAGTTACAATGCAGAAAAATTCACTGGGAAGCCTGAATTCACCAATGAACTTGTAAAGATTAGTTCTTGGCTTTTATCTTTCCGCCAAGCCTGGATAATAACTGGTGCAATGGATAGAGCTCACGTGCACACCTTGAGAGCCACACATCTAGCTGCTCTCTTGCATGTGTAATTAAACTCAGCTGCTCAGACATTAACAACCTACCTCGTACCAAAGTCTTCACATACATGTCCACAGATCTGACCAGCTCCAGCTGGGTTTGAGAGCATTGCTACTTTAAAAGGAGTACGGAGGACTACTCATTCCTGTGTGTGGGAGAGAGAGAACACACAGAACTGCTGTCTACCATTAGTGCAGCCCAAGGTGGCTTTCAAACTCCCTGTGACATGACGAGGAGGCACAGAAGTGTGTATTGCTACATGGCATCCCTTCCCCAGTCACCAGGGCAGCTGTGCACAGCCCTGCTCAAATCTGTAGATAAAAGCAGACCCAGAGGACAGAGAATGGACTTGCTCTTTCTATAGCTGCACTTCAAACCTACAGCACAGAGCTTCACAACAGCACTGAGCAGGGTAAAAAAAAAAAAAAGTCAGGAGAGGTATATATGGAAGCTCACCTTAGCCAGGGGGTCTTGTGCCAGTCTGAGTTGAAGACATAGGGTTTTTACTAATTTCTGCTCATTAATACATTTACTGGATGACCCAGTTCAGACATGTAACTTCAGTAGTAAATTCTCTCTTTTTTTAAAGGTATACGGCACTTCCTATATTCTACGGAGAACTTATTTTTAGATAAAAGTTGAAGTAAAAGTGTTGTAAGAAAAGAGTTGTAACTAAACAGCAGTACGGACAAAAAAATAAAAATAAAAATAAAAGCTGATTCATGGAACCCTGTCCTTTCCTTTCCTCATTTGTATACATATATATATGTATAAAAAACTTTTTTTTTTCCCCTCTCCATGGGGAAAAGATCAGAAATATTTCAGAAGTTCTAACAGGATTTTCTGAAGAAACAAAAAGAAAAAGCTATAAAGACGCTTCTGTATTCACCTGAGACAGTGCAGACCCAGGTACAGCTTAGAGCATCACCTGATTTGATTTTGGCCTCAGCACATCCCAAGTGAATGCTCTGAACAACTGTGTGCTTCTCATCTTCTGGTACTGACCCAGAGAGTTTATGGTAGGACAACGGTAGGAGCGAAGCCCAAATCTGCAGAAAGAGAAACAAGTGCAAATACATACATATATACACACACACACACACTAAATGAAGGGAGAAGAAAACCTCATTTTACAGTCTACCAGTCAGAAACCGCTCTGAAATATTAAGATGTCTGCTTTAAAAACAGGAAAACAGAATTTCTTCCACCAGGTTTGAAATGCTCATTTTCACTGATAAATACACTTAAACTATCCTCTTGAGCTACAGGGATAATCAAATCCTAATATCCCTAAGTCTGAAGAAAACTCCCAGTGATTTTATTAAGAGCGTTGTCTTGATGAATGGAGATTTTGGAGTTCAGTAGGTGGCCCCGAAATTTCAGGGTCAGATCTCTTCAGAAACATGAGCGAACACAAAACAACCAAGCTCAAAGGAATCACCCAGGACTCTGAAATTCTTCTCCTCCCCCTTAAGGCATCACGCAGCGATGTACAAGTTGCAAATGTGATGCGCAATTTGCCTTCTATTTGCCAAGATTTGGATCCCTTTTCGGATCCTAACTATTGTGCTATTACACTGAATGGCACTGTAGCCTCAGTAAATGCCCTAAGATGCCACAAGTGTATCGTTTCTCAGATTCTGCATTTCCCACGCTGCTTAGATGTACTTGTCACTATTTCCCTGCTTGATAACTGCAGGGATGAGAATATTAGGAGTGGCAGTCTAATCAGTGACCACTCTGGGCATTCAACCTGTCAGAGCTGAAAACTCATGAATGAGCCGCAGTGGGTCAGTGATATGCTAATGCACCAACCAGAGCAGGGTGTTTCTCCACACCAGGCCTCTTTATCACATGCCCAAGAGACGAATGGAAACCATAACAGCAAGCTTCATCCCACCCCTCCCAAAAACCAAACCAAACTAGAAGCAATCAACCAAGCAAAATGAAAAATAAGCAAGGATCTAAAACTGAACTGTACAGACCTAAGTCATTTTTCAGCGTGGTGAGACTGTAACAAATATTTACTTGCACTTGAACCCCTTTATCAGGCAGGTATTGAAATAAAGATGACTTATTTATTTCTTTATTGCCAAAGTCTTATCAAAGGACTGACTTGGCCCTTCCTCAAGCAGTAGATACAATCATGACATGTGCATAAATTCTTTTAAACCTCACCAATAAGCTTTTTAAAAATATATGTCTAACAAATCCCACCAGTAAATGAATTCAAGTGTTCACGTTGCTCAATTAAAGCTCAGCCAGAGACGGGCCTGGGCAGCTATGGCCCCAGTTCAACAAACCACTTAAGCACAGGCTTAAAACAGGCTCTGGATCAATTCCCAGGGAGGATTAATGCATGTTCGTAAATGCTTCGCTCCTTCAGAGCTCACGGGATGAAATACTCCTGGAAAGCCTTAAAAAGTCAAAGCACAAATTTGGTTGCTTGTTTTTAAATTTGCATAAACCAATCTGAACATTCTAGACTCAGCAAACTCTCTGCAGACAAATGTTTATTTTCCTTCTACAGCACCCTGTGCAGTGAAATTAAAATTTGAGGATGTAGCGCAGGGCAGCCAGAGGGAAAGATGACGACAGAAGGTGGAGGTTAATGCAGAAGGACTGTCTGAGCTTTCCAAGTACATTATAATAGAAAGCACATGAATAGGATGGCTAAACTGGTAAATAATGATAAATCAATCTACTGCTATTTCTGTGGCTCCGCAAGATGCACGCGTCCTGACACTCCTGTTTATGTATTAAATTGAGAATGTGAAGTGATACAAAGTGAAATGTTTTCTTTCCCTCAAGCTCCTTTTGTGCCTAGATGGACTGATGTTCACACTCCACTTTTTTCCTTTGGTTAACCAAAGAAATAAATTCTTGATTAGATCCACATTATTCATGTTTTGCAGAGAATTTTTTTCCTCCGCATACAAGTCCTGCTGGGGTAAGCCAGCAGAGACCTATTGACTTAGTGTCGTAGCAAATTACATGGCCCTACAGTCAGATGAAATATTAACTCGAGGGACTGATATTTTCACTGGATCAAAGACTGACTAATGAGAAACAGAATCCTGGTTTTCAAAGAGGGTTAAAAAAGTTAGAACAAAACACAGATCACTTTGTATATGGCAAAACTAACAGTAACTTCCTGACAGTTAGCTTGCCTACAAACCTCTTAGCCCTGATTTATTAATATTAGATGCTGTGCCAAGTTCATGTCATAAAGGATAGATGCTGTGTGCCCACGCTCTGCTTGGAACTGCATAAACACGATCATCAACTAGATTTGACATCATAATCAAAACAACGAAAATAAGTTAAAGGTGACAGGCAATATCCAAGAAACGGTATTAAGATGCCCTGTCTACATTAAGAAAAATAACATTTGTCTTACGTGATGGAAGGAAGGACCTGTTTTCTAAAGGAATTTAGGTGGCTAAAGAAGCAGATGGATGCACAGTGGGATTTTTAGAAGCTCTTAGATGGCGACTCCCACTGAAATGGCTGTGTATTAAGCAGTTAGATACTTTGGAAAATTCACATTACCTGCATCTTTAAGCACCTAAATACCTTTAAATACTTGGCCCAAGGACAGCCTACTGTAATGTCACAGGAAAGAGAACAGTCCCTGCTCAAGGGAAAACAGATTATTCTACGGCCAATTAATTCTCAAGTAAGAGAACTACATATAAGAATTTTGTAAGAAAAATAAAGTCAGAGTTCCTGAGTTATGACTTCTGAACAGGATTTTGTAACTAAAAGAAGAGATGCGGTACACAAAGAAATCTCGGGCATTTTTTTTTTTCTTTTTTGCAAGACTGTATAGAAATGACAGGGGTGCAGATTAGATGCCCGTTTTAAACTCGAGTCCATCATGGATGCATGAGCCTCACTCCCATAGAAGAGGAAAAGATAAACGTAGTACTTCAGTGTTTGTGAAGGAATTCAGGGGCTGGTAAGTGTGAGGGCCACAGGAGTGACACACACCCAGCAGAGAAGGCAGGCATGTGGACACAGGTGTCATTTGTCTCTGCAGGCTGGGAGAAAGACATCAGCAGTCACACTGTCCATCCTGAGGATGCTTAGAAATTCCAAAGCTGTACAGTTTTTAGGGTCACTGATCACTGTGAAGGGAAGGGGGCATTCCAGGTGCCACAAAGGTGAACCATCGCTTCAAACTGGCTTACCAGTACTGACTTTTCCAATTCCAGTGGTCCTAGTACAAACCAATGAGGCCTAAGGAAGCAAATAACATACAAATACTTTGATTCCTACTTCTTCTTTACATGTGACTCCCACTGCAGGTTGTCTGTGGCCTGGCTTATATCCAGCCCTTGCCCTCTTAGCCTGAGGTCCAGGAAATCCAAGTGACTTACATTTTACAGAAGAAGAAATAACAGTTATAGTTTTATTACACGGTGCCACCTTTCAGTGGCAGAAGAGGATTTCTCCCGCATCACCAATCCAAATCACTTCATTTAATATAAAAAAAACAACAAACAAGCAGTGACAGAACAGGGCCCTGAGTGTAAGGCTCCCAGCATATCGCCGCCACAAGAATTTAACAAGTGGGATGTACTTAACTGGTCACTAAGTGTTAGCATCGCTTTGAAGACATACGGTTGAAAGTGTTTCTATGGCCATAAAGAAACAAAATTGGGAGAGCAAAGAAAATGCCTGGCAAGCAAACTCCCTTTTCTTTAATAGCTCCTTTCAGACTTGTAAGCCTAGAAAAAGCTTCATTAAAGTTAATGGACAAATCTTCCAGGAAAAAAAAAAAAACGTACTTAAATGTTACTGGTTTTCATCTGAGCATGCAAAATTACTCCTCCTTATTACTGGGTTTTCCGCAAGAAGCAATCTTCAGACAGAATTTCATAAATATTGACAGGTTTCAGGCTGGCTTTGAATCCCAAGCTTAGCGAGCAACCAGCAGACCTCACAGGTTAGGTTCACGAGCCCTGTAAATGGGCACAGATTCACCAAAGTCACTGGGACCCGCACACATGACAGGAACGTTCCATAAACAGAACACAGCTTTCTCCATTTGCACCAGAAATGACTGCAAGCTACTGCCAGCAACATTGCAGAGAACATTTTTCACCCTGTAGACTTCAGGGGAACAGCTCTTGAGGGTACCATACAAAAATTCCTACTCCAAGGTACTTTCAGAACTACTGCCGCGTCACCTTTTCCTACAACGTTTAAATCCCTTCCCTCACATCAGTGCCAACTGTAACTAGCCTTGCTATGTCTCCAGCACGCTGCTATGCACACTTTTCAAGGGGTCACTCAAGCACAGACTGAGACCTTCACAACGTCCCAGGGAGCTGAAGGGGAAAAGCAGCAAGGTGCTGGGACAGAGAAAGCTGAACACCATCACTTGCAGGGTGGACTTAATGCCTGGTGTGGGGGAGGCTGTGCATTTCACAGAAGAACTGCTTTATACAGCCTCCTCACAGACTCATGGCACAGCAAGAAAGAGACTTACCTCAACTGTTGCTTGCTTCTAAAGCAAAATTTAAAAAGCACAGATAAAGAGCTCGGAAGATGCTGCCATTTTAGATTTCAGGTAAGATTTTAAATGGAGAGCCACTTAAAAAGGCCCTGTGACTCCCACTATAAGCTGAACAAACTGCAAGTAAGGATGGGACTGAGCAACGGAGACTGTACCCTAGTTCTGCACAACGTGATGTGAGACATAGAAAACATAATCCACAGCTCCCATTTGGATGTTGAAAAGTGTAAAAGCAGTGTTGGAAATGTCCTATTCTTGCCAGACATGAACGCAATCAAAGATAAAAGTATCCTGCTGTGAAGTCTGCAGTCCATACAGGGAGCAGAATGTAACTGAGACCACTTACACAACATGACACTTTGACTGCCCTTGCTGCAAGGTTGCAGGAGACCTTTCTAGATGAACAAGGAGGAATCATTTCTCATTACCGACTATAACTGAAGTTTTTAGATACCTTCCTATTGTAAGACAATATAACACTGCTAATTGCTGTATGTTCAAATTATTACAGTTAAAACAGACATCTCGTGATCCGTAAGTTACTTGTTTGGGCAAATTTAAATGGTGTATCTGTAAAGTGCAGTGCATGGTGTTGTGACTTGTCAAAATAGACTCAAGCATGCTAACAGACGAATCCATAACATGCTCTGAAAAAGATTTAAAAATCAGAAGAAATTGAAGGTATTGCATGGTAGCCCACAAAACTGACAGTTTTTCAATCTGGCTGTGAGCTCTCTAGTATAGAAGCTGAGGCCAAAAAAAACATGTGTCTCATGATTTCCCCATGAGAAACAGGACTGAACACAAATATGGTCATGAGAAGAATTGGTAATCCCTTAAAATAAATCTATAAATAAGTAATTTTTAACCCAACCAACTTTCCATACCTTCCCTATCAAAATAGAGGGGAAGAAATCCAATACTTCACAAGGCAAACTTGACAACCCAGGCTGTTTTCCAAAGTGGAGCTTCACATTTTAATCTGGCCACAACACATAACCCAGTTTATGCAGACTGCAGCCTGTTTGCTTTTGACTTTGAAGTTCAAATATTCATCAACGTTACCTTTCTCCCTTTTCTTTTTTAAACAAAATGTCCATCTTGTGACTTCTTAATCCCATGAAGTGTCAAAAGGCTTCCAAACAACCCAACAGTCTTAAAAGGCAGATACAAGTATCTATTAGGCCATGATACACCCAGGGAAAGGTTAATAGCTGATAACAGCTTCCTTTCCCTGCTCCAGCTCGTGGTTCTACTCCCTGTGCTCAGCAGCGGTCACTGCAGCTTCCACGCTTGTTATTCCTGAAGCTGTTGAGCTGTACATCTTTCCTGCATGCCTCCACTTGAGCACCATCCCCAGCTCACAGATAAGTTGTTCACTTGAGAAATTCTCTACCAGACATTAGCTTTCACTCTCTTCTGATTGGACACAATCAAACTACTTACTGGAGTTCACCTGTCACCAGTGGTTTTGTATCTGTACTGAGAGCTTTTGGGGGCACAGCCACTTTTTGTTCTATTTGTACAGTACCTCCCATAACAGCTTTCAGTGGTAACTGAAACAGTAAACAGGAAACTTCCATATTGTTAAAGAGAGCCACTGGCAAAAGGAGGCAGTGAGTAAGTGCTGATGTCTGCCACATTATCCTGTGGATTATGCTTCCACTCCATAACCGCAGTGATCCAGTGGAATGATTAAAATAAATCAGTGCAATTGTTTCAACATTAAATGCAGTCCTTCAGATCAGAAATTGAACAGATGCAGGGATTGTTTGAAAGCAGGTGTAAGGTATAGTAAGTACTGAGACAGAAGATGATGGTCTGATTCTCAGCGTGGTAGAAGTACTCTACTCCAACATTTTCCAGTAGGCTTCTTTGAAAAGCCACCATCACTAAAATGAATTTGAAAATGTGTTCTTCAGGAAGTCTACAGTAAAAGAGGAAAGGAAAGGATTTTACTGCTTTTCTAAAGCATACTAGTATCACTCGACAACTTTTTGTCACATTGATTCAAATTCACTTTTACCCCTGAGAAGCATAAGAATTCATCAGCTTTCCCCGTCCGATCCCTGCTGTCAAACACATCAGGAAGCATGTACCTCTCCATAATTCAAATTCTTTCCTGCCCACCTTAATAGTACGTCTCTTTTCTAGATGTAACATAGAAGGAATAGGCTGTCTCAAAGGGAGATTTCCTCTAGATGCCCTTATATGGAAGGTATACACGATCACTGAAGGATAAGTCCTATGCATAATCCTTCTGTCATCAATTTATTTTATGTCCCTATGCCTCATGACAGCCATTTTGATTGCCTTCTCTACAGGGAATACAGCCATGAACTTCCTTAGACTCAGTAAGGAAAGAAAGGAAATGTGTTCCTCCAAGTATAAGTAATTCCAGCTGTTTCAGGAAAAAGGTAAATTCATGCTCCTCTCGGAGGCAACAAAACAAATCCTGATTTAGCTGATTGTTTTAACACGAGATTTGGAGATAATTTTCCATTTTTGTGAATGCCAGATAAGATCTCCCATACTCAAGTTTCACAGAGCTCTAATAGACTGCAAATCCTAGAATCTGAGTGCACGAGGCTTTCTGACTATTGTGACTCTGTCCCCAGTGCTACACAAAAGGTATCTGGGCCTCCACGTTACCTTGGGTAGATCTTCAGGGACTAGAGCCCTGCAGCTTTGCATCTGCAAGCTTTCAAGTCCGAATGTCATACACTGCCAGGGAGCATCTTAATAATACCTAAGATTGGAGTAGTAGCACTGGATTCCTTCAGCATAGCACCTTTCCAAATCTTCCACGCTACAAGATGCTGTCATACCCATTGCAGATTGTAAACATCCGTAGAGATTTATTTAAGAAAGAAAAGAAAAAGCAATGTCTTCACGATACCTAAGTACCATAAAAATATTGTAGAAAAGAAGAAAAATAGAGAAGAATGAAAAGAAGGAAGACAAACCAACTGTAGCGAGGAAGGACGTTCTTAGCCTAATACTTTGGAGATTTCTGAAAAGAGTTCACAACTAAGTGGTGTGAAAACATGTCAAGACCACTGAACTCAAGGCATGTGTCTGCTAACTGTTGTTCACCCTTCTGACCTTTAACATCTGTTAAGCCAGCTTCCGTAAGACTCAGAAAAGCATATCCTTTATAGTAGCTGATCAATATTTTGGGTTGAAATCCCATGGCTCATAGTGCAGCCAAAGAAGTGCCCCCTTGCCATGCTTCCCTATGTCTCAGCTGCACTGTAGGCATCTGTGTACCTCTAAATAAAGTTTTACATCTGCGCAGGAGGTGCTAAGCTTGTTTATATCCACACAGAGCAAATAGAGAGGGGGGTACAAACGTGTGTGGTGGTGAGGAGGCTATGTAGCTCTGTCATTAATTTACTTGAATTTCAAACCTATCAACAGAAATAGAAAGAATAAAAATAAGTGTATGAAGCAAAAGGTTGTTCCATTCTTTTCTTTTTTTTTTTTTCCCCAGCATTTCAAAACATATACAACGGAGACTTCTCCTATTCAAAGAGAAGAAACTGCCTAAGACATCTAATCCTATGAAACCTTTCCAGGCTTACCATCATCCAAACAATTTCTCGTTCAGTTAAACCACTGCATATTTTATAAACCTGACATTCATTGCTGCATATTATTCCTTCAGGTTCTCAGCAAATCCAAAGCAGCAGTTCTAGTAGAAAAATACGTGTAATACAAAACAAAAACAAAACGAACCTGGAAAAAAAGGCACTGGTAGTAGTGTTTGAGAGATGCTACTCTTGTCTTCTCCTTGTCCTGTTTAAACAGATTCAACCTCAAAAGAATCCTGACATTGCCTACTGCCAGCTGAAGTCCCTTCCTGTTAAACTCAGTGAGAGTCAGAATAAGGTTTGCAAAAACCTGAGAACAAAACTATAACAATCACCCAGCAAAAAGGGTAAAAGAAACTGTAAGCAAATATTTGTATCAGTAAACTTGAACAACATCATCTGCTGTCTTCACTTAATGTCAATAGTTACTGATGTCCACTCCAATAAATATCATCTGATAACTGGCTTTTCATCCTCTCTATGTGTGTGCCATCCCTCCCCCTCAATGCACACACTATCGCAATGAAAATGAACTCTGCAAATAAATTCCAGGGCGGGGTGTATTGGCAAATCGCAACAGATTTCCACAGAGTACTGGCAACTTATAAGGATAGCTCATGAAAGAAGTTACTCTGGTCAATGAATTGGTAGGTTTATGAGTAAAAGGCAGTAGTAACTGTGAGCTGAAGTGCTATTTGAATGTGCCTTATTTACAAACTCCAGTTTAGCAAGGCTTACGCTGTATTATATTTGATTAGAACCGATTCTGTGGTGCATTCAGATACTCATTAAATAACCTATACTCAACTAAAGTAACACATCTTACTAATAAACAGTAATACCAAACCCTACCTCTGTTTCTCCAACTCTTCCCCAAAAAATCCATAAATATACATAAGCTGTTTATATGCCTAAAGGCCAAGTGAATGTACTTAGTGTTAGTTGAAATAAAGCAGTTGAACGCTGCTGAAATCTTACTGAAGGAGCTAGCAAAAGGCCTGAGGAGCAGAACACAATAAGCGCTCAAAAACATCTCACAATGTAATAATCAATGTGTAATATGAGCTAGGGGTTAGTTAAATAAAATGTGAAAGCTGTATTAATGAACCCTTTCGCTGTCCAACACAGCATTTCATCTTCTTTCATAGGCTGCATAATGCAGGGCCTGGGAATAAATTATAGATGAAACCCCCATCATATGTTTATAAATACACTAACATTAGCATTTTACTTCCTCATAAATCTGCACCAAACATTCAGACGCAAGATAGAAAGCCCTGTAAAACAATGATATATTCTCTGCTTGCAAGACTTGCCTAGTGGCCCATTCATTCCTACCGCTGTTCTTCAAACATTACTTTCTTCGCTCATGCCCCCTCATTTAAAATCCATTTTAATTTAAAGATGTTCGATGCAGTCCTAGTGGTACATTTACTCATCCTGGTTATACATCATGGAGCAGGGAAAAGAAAATTGTTTAATCTAGAGATACGGTTCACTGTGGTCACCACTGAACAGTGGAGTAATTACCAGATCAGCTCCGCTAAAAATGCACTCAGGGTGTTCTGTGACCTATCATCTTCTAATCTGCATAGTGAAGTATAGCTTCATAACTATAAATTGCTGACTTAATTAAAACCAGGACCTTTCTGTCATTTAATTACAGGGAGAAAGGTTATTGCTTAAATGCAATTTTCCGAATGTGATTTCTTAACAGTTATTAACTGCTTCACCATCATTTATTGTTTCAGATTTTTCAATTTGAAAATAGTCTCTGTGACAGAAGTAATGACTTCATGAAAAACTCAATCTAGATGGAGCTGAGCAGACCCATTTGTTTCTCGTAAGTGGAGCAGACAGAAAACTTGAAAATGTCACAGGAGGATCCTGTGACTGTTCCACTTTACAGGAGTAATTAAAAACCAAGAGGTTGCATTAAAGGTGAAGAAGAGAGGTTTATTACAATTTAAAGGTTTTTCCCCCTTACCAAAATATTGTTCTTGCATTTTCAACTCTGTTAGAGGAACTACAGATTAAGGATTGTTGATGTATTCGATACCAACACACAATATCAGAACCAATACACTAAAATGAGTCAGTTGAAAGTTTGCACATATTCAATCAATCTGCCAAGATTTTCATTTTGAAGAAAAATATGTTCTATATATTTTCCCTGTGCACATAAAGCTTTTCACTTCCAGGAATTGCTGTGTTCATGAAGAGTAGAAGCACTTTTTTTACTAAAATGTGAACAGCAGCTCAGGGTTGAAGACAAACATCCTCATCCAGGAACGGACTCGATTCTACCAAACCATTTTTATGCCAATCTGAGTCCCAAAAGAGAGTAATCAGCAGCAAGACCTCCCCTGCAGAGTACAGCACAAAAATCTATTTGAAGGACAAACCTGGCCATTATAATTTGGAGGAACAGCTAAAGCCTGAAAGGACTCTTGCAGGGCACTGTAAATCCAAAGCAAGGCCAACAACAACAGAAAAATTAAAAGGGGAGAGAAGAAAACATACACTTCCTGTTGCCAGGACAACAATTTCTTGCTCCCAATAAGAACACGATTTTAAACTGAATTTTCCTTGCATTCCATTCTGTGCAATTAACAGTCTTTTCAAAGTGTTCCTGAGCACGAGGAGCAAGAGGCTCTGCAGACTGATGGAAGTTTCATCACCCCAGAATTCCAGAGGGTGACAAAAAGCTTTCTGCCAGGCACCTACTTCTTTGCCCTTGCACTGAGACTCCTGCATTCACATAAAGCCCCACAGACATCACTGATGGGAACTCTAAGGTACCCAAGTATCTACTACCATGGAAGGCTGCACTAGAAAGAGACATTTTTAAGCAGTTTTGTGATCCATACCATCATGTTCTCCAGCTTATCAGTCCTCCAACATCTTGATTAGTGAGGGGAAAGCTGCTGTCCCCACTCACTGCTGAGAAACAGGAGGAGAGATGTCCAACCAATTGTGAGAGCCTGAAACTTAATGGACACTGTGAGTCTCTTTAGCAGTTAATCTCTGCAGAGCAGATTTCTGCAGATATTTGCCGTATACATGTTACTGACTGCATTACATAAGCCACGTGCCAGTGTCTCCTATCCCTGCAGTAATGATTGAATATTGTCCATTCAGAATTTGTTTTGAATTTACTATAAACACAACACCAAAAATATGTTCAAATCATGCGTTACCTCTGCTTCAAATTGCATTGCTAAACAGAATACACAATATTAACTTTTTTTTATTGTTTATTTTTAATTGTGAGGACAATCATATTTTCAGTTAGTCACTAAACATATGTGGTGTTGGTTTTGTTCCCTGACTGGTAGACTTGCATAACTTAGCAATGGAATCAAAACTGTAAACAGACAACATATGTGCATGTACGATGTGCAGTTTGCTTTCAGTTAATGATCAAGCACTCTGCGTTACAGTTTGCCCTTGGCAAATATCTGTACTAGCATAGCTGGAATCCTTACATATTTATACTCAGTGCTGGCAGGGGAGTGGCAATATGGCACAGGAAACAGCACAAGGGAACATTAATTATCTATTTTAGGACTCTCTGGGGATGGCCTCCGAGAGAATAAATCCACAGAGAAGGAAAAGGCAAGAACGAGAGGAAAAAAAATAAATAATGGAAGAACTTAGAGGAAAACAGGAAAGATAAATGCAGCCAACTAGAGGATTGGGAAAGGAACAGTGGATAACAGCCATGCTCCCTGGAATGAAAATGCAGCAGCTCTGAGCTGAAAGCACCGGGCATAGGCTGTCTTGACAAGGACTCAAAAGCTGCAGTATCCTGTCAGGCCAAATCAACATCTTAGTGACACATACTGCAGCCTTACCTGCTTACTTAGAAACCATGGTCGCCACCAGGTTCATGGAATTACATTGTAGGGTTATTAATTACATGATTTTTGCGACCTTTTCTTTTCTCAGAAGAAAGCCTCCTTTTTTGCTGAGAGATCTGGCAGAGCGCAGAATCATCTCCTAAAGAAAACAACGCACCTCCTTTAAAATGAAACTAGAAACTGCACCAAGAACGTGCATTTCTCTGTTTCATCAGAGGTGCTTGTTAACAGTTTTCCAGTCTCAAATCTATACTTGAGTTTCATCCCCATTTCACTCCCCCAAACCTGCAGCTGCTCTGCAGATAAAGGAAAAGGCAGGGCCTGACTCTGCAGACTTCCTCCTGGATTGCAACCACTGAAAGTTGCAGAAGAGATCCCTGCAATCACATTCATGCCAGGCGTTAGTTTTCATAAAGCCTTTACATCTGTACAGGACCCATAGAGAATAAATATTCCCTAAAAAAGCCTACAGTGCACTTGCAGAATATACTGATTGGTAACTTTTGTCTCCAACCTTTCTGAAATACTCTTCTAGTTCGAATGCCACTGTAGATGAGACTCATCCGAGAATCAGACAGGAGAAATATCCAGACTTTGATCACTCTTCCCCAAGTTTAATTAAAATCCAGAAGGAATTACATTTAATAAATTCTTGGCGGCATTTACCATTCCCCCTTGCAGCCATTGAGACAAGGCAACAGGACACCTATCACAGAACAGGGACTTGAAGTGCACTGAGAGCAGGAACTGCTGCTTTACAAATTCTCCAAGACTAAATTAAGTTCAAATTCCTACTATCCAAGCTGCATCTTAACACGCGACAGATTCTCAAAGGTTTCTGTAAAGCAGCAAATTCCAAAATAATAATGGATGCCTATAGATCAGCTACATTTGTCCTGAAATCTTGGGTATGCTGGGGACCCATTAGCTGCTCTGAAGCACTCTACTTGCATTCACCCCATTAGAAACTTGCAGTCCTGCAACCCAAACAGAACTGGCTTGACCACATGAAACAAGAGCTGCCTTCTGTGAGGTTTGCCCAAGCGTGTACTTAGAAATCTGCATGTCGTGGTAGCTCACAAGCGTTGCACGTTTATCTACAAATACAGAAACATACACTCAGAAAAGCAACACACGGATTGCAAACCACGACATTATACCAGGACATAACGGCCATGCAGGTTAATAGCCTGAAAATAGAGAACAAGCCTTTTTTGTAATTCCCTACAGTTTGTTCACTTGATTAATTGAGCCCATTCAATTTCCATTTAAGACTGTTAAGAAGCCTGCAGCTCTAGCTATTTTTGTCTGTGAGACTCAGCTCGGAGATTTCAGAAGCTTAACATTCGAGCTGCATGTCACCGCCACCATTGTCTCTTGTCACAATTCTAATTCTATGTTCTGATAATAAAATTTCATTAGTGTCTGCACATCCTTTGCCTTACCTTTGAAGTACTGTCTTGTGCTGAAACGATTAGCAGTACTTTACGTCATATCACTTGACTGTTTGACAGCCATTGTGAGTGAGCTAAACAGAGAAATTAAAATTTCTGACAATTTCCATTACATCTAAATTGCTGAGAAATTAAGGGATATTTACTTTTACAAATATTAAAGGTTGTTTAAAATGTAAACTGACTTCATTTTATTAGTAGATTCCACAATGTGCTAATTCAAAATGACTACATGGCCTTATGTGAATAAATTACCAACTCATTTTCCAAAAGCGAAGGACATTTCCTCCAGGCTGCTTTTTGACTGTTTGTGTCAGTAGAAAAAGAAAACAAAAAAACTTATGAATATTTCAGAGCAGGAGATACTCCTTGGTGCCAGTACTCCTTGTTTCATCTCAACAGAATAACGAGGTTTATTCCTGCATGACATGATTTTAGAACAAATTCTTAAAAAGCGTGCTACAAAGCACTGACTTATCACTGATGATAACGTATTTTGGTGGAGATCCTCCTTGGTAAATACATCTTGATTCCTGCTAGTCCAGGTGGTCACAACCTACATGTCCATTCACACAATGATTTGAGATTCCCTTTAAAACTAACTTAGGTTTTCCTATTTCTCTTTGCCTCTCCACAAGAACCTCCCTGCTCTAACAGGTATGCTTAAGTATATATGATTAATTTTGCAAACCAGTAGCTTTGTTTTCTCTAAAAGATGTGGTCTTTCCCCTTGTATTCATCAGTCAACCTTTCAAGGCCTTGCTGCGGGCCACCAAATTGAACTACCTGTGCTGTGACTTCAGGTCACAAGACTCTAAGTTCACACACCTGGTTTCACAGTTTCTTCTAACCGTAACCCTAACCCCCTTCCATACTAACTTTCTTTCCAAAGTGCTGAACCTCCAGTCCATCATTCACTACATTTTCTATCTTGAATATTTTCCCAAGATTTTCCTAGCGTCTAATCACAGCTTTCTTCACAAACCATTTTTAAAGCTGTCTGCACGAGGCTGGAGATGAACATGGCTCCTAAACATTCTAAGTTTTTGCCTCAAAGGTACCTCTTTTACAGACTCCATTGTAGGCAGCATTCAGGTGACCATTCTAGGATGAAACCCCGAGTGGCTGTTCAGAGCTTGCTGGCATGTTGAATGCAGCTTATTCCATGAAGTCTGGCACCCATAAAATGGGTATAATAGTTACCTACCACATAGGATGCTGCTAGGCTTAATTTATTACTGTTGTAAAGCAGCTGAGATCTTTAGAAGAAGGGGGTTACAAAAACATAAAGTGCTATAGCCATAAAACAGCTGTCTGGATGAAAGCTCTCTTATAACACTGGTCTGCTTGAAAAACAAAGAGTGATGTAGGGAATCTGAGTGTCTTCCTGAGCATTTTCCACTAAGAAAAACAAGTACTGCTTTAATTTTTTTAGTGTCAGCATACATATTCCAAGACGCTAGGTGATGAAAAAAGAGGAAAACTAGAGAGCATGTCTATTGCATAAAGCATATGTGAATAAAAGATTACTAGGACACGGAAAAGCATACAAGCTATTTCTCAATGTCAGCTACCCACATTTACCAAGAGAAAGAGATATGCAAATAAAGAACTTTAAAACCGTAAGTCCTTCAGACTAAAGCTAATCATTATGAATAATGCAAATTGTGTGAGCAATACAGAGAGAGGATGTTAAAAAGGAGGAAGATTACAATATTCTTGATGACTTGTTTGTGGGGGAGTGTTTTGTTTTGTGGGCATCTTTGAGAAACAAGGGTCAAAGTAGAAAACACAACCGTATTCAGTGGCTGCCACCAAAGCTCACCATGCTTGAGATTCTTCTGTACACACTTTGCTGAATCGGGACTTTAGCACATGAAATACAATTTGATCTTGACAGTGGTTCAAATCTTTTCCTTAAAGTCTAAGACCATTATGGTCTTGTGGTGTTTTTTCGGTTTGTTTTGGGTTGTTTTTTGTTTTTGTTTTTTGGCTTTTATGCACCATCAAGCTCATGCACGTTCTCTGTCAAAATATATCAATATGACAGGATTATAATAAATAGTTCTTTTAACAGTTCATTTGGGATTCCAAAATGATGAGGTCTGCAAAATGCAAAGAAAAATCACATAGAATTTTTTAAGCAAACAAACTGTAACAACCCCTGAATTAATACCACCACTGAAAGAAAATTAAATTTAAAATAGGTTTACGTGATCTAAAAGCAGCATACTGCAATACACTAAAGTAGACTTATAACCACAAGCTACATTAGGACTCACGTCACATACAAGTGCCACATTTCAAATGCTCCTCTACTCCTTAAAATAGAGATGTACTTACCGAGCACTGACAAACGGCCAGTCTCTAAATGGGTAAAGAAAGATTTTTTCTTGTTTGCATTTGATTTACTTCTGCATTTTATGTCATGTCCAGCTTCTGCTCACATGCTACTGAGTCAAAAATAGAGCTATTCCAT
This sequence comes from Odontophorus gujanensis, assembly GCA_013399175.1. Lineage (NCBI taxonomy): Eukaryota > Metazoa > Chordata > Aves > Galliformes > Odontophoridae > Odontophorus > Odontophorus gujanensis. The sequence goes on from VXAB01001237.1 coordinate 93,808, forward strand.
GAGAGATGTTGATGCGTGGTATTTTTGATCTGCCCAGAAGACAACAAAGCATGTGACAGCACACATTTATTGAAAGACTTTCAGCGAGTTCACTAGAAACCCTCTTATAGGTGCTCATAACTTGGATCTACATTTTGATTCCAGGAATCAGAGGTTATAAACCTCAAAAGGAACTTTGAGACCAGGGATTCCCCTCTAGCAAATCACAAGATTCCTCCAAGCAAACTGTGAGGAGCATCTCAACTTCCAGGAATATACTCAGCTCAAACTTCCAAATGCCTTCCAACAAAATAAAAATAGAAATAAAACTGGCAGGTTCATCTATTGAAATGTCCTGGACAATAAAAATAATCACTGAAGTGATTGGAAGTCAAAAAGATGATCTAAATATATGCAGCTGTTCAGGGAAGTCCAACACGTTGAAGCTAGTCTCCAAGTTTGTCATGAAGCTTGCAATAGCACCTATAATCAAATATCACAAAATGAGTTTTGCTTTACATTCTGACGAAGTTTAACCCTCTCATTTTATCTTAGAAAACAACAGTAGGAGCAAATAACTGCAAGGGTACCTTAGGTGAATTTGTACTTCAAGGACCAGCTGTGCAGTAACCTGTGTGTGTTCACACCTTCCTTCACAGGGGTAAGGGCTTACCTACCCCTTATCACCATATGACAGTGTCATTTCTACATTTGTTTCACGTGGACTAAAGAACGAGCCTAAGAAATCTAAGTTACCCACTCTAATTGCCTTTAGTCTTGGAAATTTCTGTCTTAACAGTACAGTCTCTCTGATTGCATAGTAGCAAGTGGAAGATTGTCACTTACTTTAAAGCACTTGCTTTTTACAGTAAAGAGCACAAAGTGCACCAGCAATGTTAACCTCCCGGAAACACACAATATTTAAATTACACTGCTCAGAGCGCAGTCATTGAGCCAAAGAGACACAACTCCATATCCACTGAGCCTGCAACACAGCAAATGCTGCCATCAATCCGTCTGAAGTGCCCCAAGGATGGTTCATATGCACAGAACGTTGTGTCTTTTTTTCAACTCTTGTAGTGAATTTAACTAACTAAAAATGTCGTTCTTCTGTTTGTTTTTACAAATGTCACCTCAGCCACATACCTTGGGTTCAGAGTGCTGGCTAACTCAGATCTTTCCTATGCTCAGAAAAGCCCTGAGTAAAGAGCCCCTGTATTCTTTGTCCTGCTCCTGAGTGAGCAGACCTGAGTCCATGCACCTTTTAAACTGCTACAAAGATTCTATCTTTAAACAGCTCATGAAGGTTTGCCACATTATTAACGAGCACTTTAGAAAGAGATCAGTCAATCACTCTTGAGTCCCTTATTCGCTTGTGACCCATATCTAATGTCAGGAACAAAACTCTCCAGGGACCATTAAGATGCTTGCATAATTCCAAAGTCCAGATTCCTGTTCATCAGCCTTTACTTCATTATTTGCAAACAGAAGTACTAGAACAGATGACCCGTTTACCTACAGAATTCCTCAAAATAACAAGCCTTCATTCCTGTTTCAATTTCCTAAACTTCTCAATCTACTTTGCAGTCATATGTGACTATTAAAGACACCAGAACACTTAGTTGCCATACAGATGTCATCACCAGATGTCTCAGCCTGGATGCTGCTGGCTTCCAGGATAAATGAGTAGTAACATTCTTAGAAAGGGAAGGACTGTCTAGTCCGTATGGTAAAGCAAGGATGCATCCTTACTTGTTACGTGCCACCTCAATGAATCTCACATGCTTTTATCTAAGAAAACAAATAAGGTAGGCTCCAGCCCCTTGGTATCTTGCAGAGAAACATAACAGATATCTAATACATCTATGGAGATATTTCAAAAGGCATCGAGAATTGCAGCAACTGCACTGAACACTCCTTTACTTTGTACATCCTGCACTGAGTTTCTGGAATCACTGCAATCTGTGACAGTCGTGACATTTTAAGTTCTTGCAGGGTAAGGTGTAACCTCAACGGAGTGCCAGCGTGTGGTACATGAACCACTGTTGTGCCTCCTTCCTCTTCAAAGCAAAGCACGTTCACCCCTTCTGAGGCCATCAGAAGTGCTGTGCTTTCCCTGCAGGATTACACAGGCACAAAGCAGATGAGGCAAAGACAGAAGCAAACACATTTACTCATCTAAGAAATCCAAACATCCTCTTAAAAATTAAGGCCTAAACTATCTTTAGAAAGAAAGCGTATTACACTTCTGAATAAAGGAAGCATCTTTGCTATCTGTTAAGAATCTGTCATTAAGCATTTCTGGTTTTATTAACATTTAAAATCTTGCTTCACTAGCACAGCTCTCAATATGAAGGAAATGAGCAGATGCTCAGCACTGTCTATTAGCTGTCCTATCAGCCTATCAATATAATATACAAAGGCTTAATAACTGTAAAACACATGCAGTGTCACAAAGGGTTTTACAGTGTCAACTAAAACTAGCTCACATGGCTTTTTGACCTCATCTCAGAAGCAATGTCCATCTCAAATAATGCCAGAACTTGAAATCCAGATTATTTTTTTCTAGGGGAAGATGGGTTGATGGGAAGATGGGTTTTCCAGGGGCCAATGGGCAAGATTCTGATTCAGCAACATCCACTCTCACATTGACTGAAATAGGACTGTTTCTGAAGACAGGTATGAGGTGAAGTACCCTGCCGAATTTGTCCCTGGAAGGAAGAAAAAACAAAAAGAAAACCCTAAAACTTAAGACATAAGTCTTTTTCTTCTCCAAAATCTCACTGATTTCAGGCGAATTCTCCTGTGTATATAAGCCTTACTCCTGATTATTGAGCTCATCTCTTACTCATAAAAGCAATGGTTCAGTGGAAGAAAAAGTCTCTTAATACATCATTTAACAGCCTACCTTTTTTACAAGTATTGGACAATAAAAGTCTCATACCAATTTGCTTTTGTATTTTATGCAGTGTGTTTATGGTGTTCTCATTTCTAAAGGGGAAAAAAAAACCAAAAACCACCATACATAAAGTCACTCTCCTCAGATTAGTTTAAAACCAACTCAGAAATCCTAATTATACCTTTGCCTTTGTTCCAGATTGACAGAGCTCTTGAAATCAAATGCTAGTAAAAGCAAAAGATTCTGGTTGTTATTATGAAGCACTTAAATTGTGAGTAAATTTACTTAGCGCTTTACAAACAGAGATAAGAGACACTTCCTACTCTAAAGAGCTTAGAATCAACATAAAACCTGACAAACACGAGGACCACAAAGAATGTGGTTTAAGAGGAAGTACGGTAAAAGACAGGGTAATTGAAAGTAAGCCACACATCAGACTGCGTTAAAAGACAAAGCCGTTTCCTTCCTATCCAACAGCAGGTGGGGCTACTGCAGTACCGACCTTCGCTAGGGCATGGCTGCGAGCTGCACCGACGCTTCCAGCCTTGCAGGGGCCCTCCGAAACGGGAAACCCTTGCTTTTCAGGAGCGAAAAAAAAATGAAAGTCTCACATTTAAAGAGGCCGGTACAAATGATGGGATTTTCAAACGATTTTTTTCTCATTTCTGTTATCCTCTGCAAAGCTTACAAAAAAATCCAGCATGATTTTATGTGTCTGACTAAAACCACAGACTCGGAAAGACGCAGCTCCCAAACTCGGATCAGCAAAGCTCCACTGGTTTGTGGAGTAAAGTTAGAGGAGCTCACCTAAATGACTCCTAAAGATCTGTACTACTTCTCACCTAGAGCACACGCAACACATGAATGCTAGCTATTCATAATACAAGTGCCACCTTCACATGCAGTTTGTTCACATTACTTTATCAAAGTTGAAAACATGTAGAAATGATCCTGTAAGGAGAATGCAAGAAGGAATGCTTTGTTTGCCAAAAGACAGACTATTTTCAAGTCCAAAGATCCTATTCTGCTAGACTGAATGGGAAGCAGTCTTCTTTCCAAGACAGAGAATGGGCACAGGAAGGTGGTACTGGGTCTAGCATCCCTGAATTTCCTGCAAGGATGATAGATACGAGTTGTGGACATCACCAAGCTGACACAGTTCCATGAGGAGAAGTACTGACGGACTGCAGAGCCACCTGTGTTCTCTCAGTTCAACTCTGTGGATCTTTATTAGTATGACAGCTTACATAAGACATGCCACAGGGTAAAACATGAAACCTCCAGGGATCAGCCTGTGGAGGTTTCATGTTTTACAATCCATTTTATCATCCATTTATAACTGTTTGGGGTTTGAAGCCCAGTTTTCATGCCCTATTTCTACTCACCTGTGAGTCAGTGGCACTTTGTTCTTCAGTATGACACAGTCTCAGCCACTGCTTTCCTCTTCAGTCAGGCATGCTGGGAGGGTACCAACAGTAGTGGTCATCTGTTTTTCTGGCACGGGCTGGTACTTCCAGCACTGGAGTCGGAGCAACACTTTACCCCTTTTCCTTCCACTGATTCTACATAGGAGCCAGATGTCTCTTTTTTTTCCCCCTCACTTTCTATCTGTAGTTTCTTGGCACTGATTTCTCTTGCATTGTTATTTATACTAATAGCCACAACAAGTACATCCTACTCACTGCAGCTTGGAACTCAGGACAAGCAGCAAAATCCACCCAAGAAGCAGAATAAATGCTGCAGCAGTTAATTTGCTCATTGCTAACTAACAACAGACTCACTGCACAACAGTTAACACCCATCTCAGGTACCCCTGTGAGCATCAGTTGCTGTAGTGTGACAATATCTTGAGGTATGCATACAAGGTCTCTAAAAACTTAGTTTGTTGGTTGATAGCCAGTACTGGGGCATCCTCACTGCTACTATTACCACTGCCAGTTAGATTAAGACCAGCTAACACACTACAATCACACCTTCATTTTGCTGGGTAGACCTGTGGAGATAAAGACAGTCTCCAATCAAAAGAGAGTCCCTGATCACGGTGAGAGGCAGAGGCATAAAAGACAGGTAATTTTTATAGGGAACACAACAATCCTGCTCTTTGAAGAGCAGCATGCAGAACAAAAAGATGTTGAAAACAAGCCTGGGTCCGTGGCTACATCTCAGACTCTGCTAAGGTAGATAAAACTGCTTTCTAACAAATGCAAAACACAAGACCCATGCTCTCTGCCAGACAGCTGGAGCAGGATAGCAAAGGGGTAAGTGGAACAGGAGCAGTCAGGGGGCATGGTGGCAAGTTAAGGACTCTCCTGACTGCTTTTCCATGGAATGATACAACATTTTCATCACTTCTGTGACACTCGTGTGTAGGACCATGCACAACTTCCTGATGACCACAGTTTTCTGGGCTGTGAGAGAGCAGGGATTCCTGCTCAGATGGAAGAAATGGTACACAGGACAGTCAAAGGAAAAAAACAAACAGCTAGACTCATCTTCAGAAGTAAAGCGAGCAAAAAAAAAGCACTGCTCTTTATTACAGCAAGTTTTGTACTGCTTCTTTGAAACACCTGGCTCCAGCAGAGGCACCCTACAGGGAGAAAAGGAAGAATAAGTCCTAGTGGCACAGCCTCAGATTTGCATGCACCTCCTTTGGCTGGACACCACCAGACCATGGACATGTTAAATCTGCTGGGTTGGCAACACCAACATCACAGTACTCTTCTACTCCAAACACACACCTCGGACAGACTTACAAGGCTGACATGCTGGCTTACAATCTATCTGCTAGCTCTGCTTAGCCTTGGGGTCACAGAAGAAGGCTCTCAGCAAGCAAAAGCAAGATGCCTGCAGTAGCTTGTACACTCAGTGAAGTCACCTAGAAGGCAAACTTCCCAGTGTTACAGCAAATTTCCTCTCTCCCAATACATGCCTGTTTTCTCATTGACCTGTATTACACTAGGACTGCAGTCCTTTGAAATCAAATGGTCTGATTCTGTCCCAAAACCTGTTTCACACAAGACCAATTTCTTCAGCAGTCTTAGTCTCAATTTATACTTTTCTTGACAGCAGGATCTGAAGTCTTTTGAGCTGCAACGATTCTGAATGTACTGATATTTTTTCAAGCAGCATCATTCCAAATGGATGCCCACTCCTGACAAAAGAAGAGCACACTCTTAAATGCAGTAATTAACAGGCAGCATAAAAACAAATGACAAACATTAGTAATATGAAATTTTTAGTAGACTTTTTGAGTCTACTTGTAGAAGGTTTTTGTTTTTCACTGAAGACAAAGCAGTGCCTGTGGAAATGTTTTTGATGTGGAGTGCTAAAACACCATGTATGACTCCAGAAGATGCTGTACTAGGTATTTTGTACTAAAAGCAAGTGAATGGGCTGCCTGCAGCCTATTCACAGCCCAAGAGCTCTTAAATGTAGTGATTTGAAATCTGCAAGTCACGTTTCTCATAGAAAGCCAAGACTCAGTGGCACAGAGCAACTCCCTCACTCCTATCAAGTGATTGCCTGCAAATTAGCTCAGTTATACCACCTAGAAATAACATCCTGTGTTTAGTCACTCCAGCAGATAAGGCTGCAAAGCCTTCAACACAACTTGTGGGCCACTTTCTCCATCCAACTTGGATACTGCTCTCTAGCTGTGCTGGACTGCAAGTACCCTTATTCGCAGAAAGAATTATGTAGCATTCTTGCTTTGGGATAACTAACTCCCTCAGATATTGCTTCAATACAGAAATCCCAGAAGAGACCTTTTGCAAAGGGCATTTCTTCCATCACTTCTCATGTACCTTGAAGTGGCAGAGAAAAATGTCACAGTTAAAATTTGGTCTCTTGTGGAGAACTCGGGATTTGCCAGGGCAGCAGCTCTCTTCCTCCAGACGCTGTCCTGTTCCTCTACTTCTGTCCTCTAGAGATGTCAACACAAGGAAGAGATTGCTGCCACTTATCCCTGCTGGGAAGATTGAGCTGCAGTTTGAGAACTGGCATCGCCAGCATCTGGGCCTTTCTTTGCTGCGGTTGCCCTCACAGGGTGAAGTTGACTTTGGCTACAGCACTGTGTGTTCTGGCTAACCCAGCTGGCAGAGGTATCCCTAAGGCTGCTGGCAGTGCAAACCAGAGCAGCCTGAGGCCACACTCCAGTATTCAGTAGGAAGGCTGGGGCAGAGACAAGTCCAGCCTTCATTGCCCCCATAGGAGCCTGAGCCAGCACACAGTGAGCTTGGTGCCAAGCCTCCTGTACCAAAGGGAATCCAGCTTGTTCAGAACAGCGTCTTCTGTATCACTGCCAAAACGCACAGGATCTCAAATCTGTGTTATTCACGACACTGGTGGCAGTACACATTTATGGGATTTGCAGTAGAGGCTCTGCTTTGTTCATTCAAGAAAGTCAAGTTGGCTTAATCCTATTGTGTTAACAGACCTAAGTATGGACACAAAGAACTTAAGCATACATAAGCACAATGAATATGAGCTTTTCATCCAATTTTGCATAGTACATGGTGAATTGCCAGGGCAGTCCTTTCAGCTTACCAACATCTTTAGACTTTGCCTCAAAAAGATTACGTTCCCCTCACAGCAATTCACCCTCCTTCTAATACTTCTAAGACAGAGGAAAGGCTGAGACCCCTAGAGATGACGCCAAAGATCTAACGGATGGTCCTGAAAGCAGATGAACTGCAACAGCAAGTAAAGCAAGCAAACCATGCCAACAGCAATGCTCTCAAGCAAAGGAAGTACAGTTTCAGTTCTGGCACCCATAGAAGCTGAACACTGATACACACAACGGGGGTCTCTACAAGGCAACAGCAAACGCCTCCTTGGAAGGGATCTGTGCTACTTGGAGATATTTCAGGTTTTCTCTGTGCTGTGGTTCTTACAACTCCTTCACCCTTCTGGTCATCTTGGAGGAACAAATTCACTGCTGCTCAGGCTTTTACAGTTACTGGACCCCAGAAAGCTGCATTTGCAAAAGGCTGGAGTATGCTGGCTGATACTTTGAGGTTTTTTTTCTAATAAAAAATGACTTCAATTTTTCTCTGAACCACAGTAGGCACACATCAGAAACCAAAACCATTTGTAAGGCTGAAATCTCAGCACTGAGCATTATTTAAATTTGTAGGGCTGTTTAACGTTCATCACACACTTGAACCTAACGGCGCAAGCGATTTTCTATCAGAGTTTTTTTTTTTCCTTCCATTTTAACAAGGAAAAGTGCCCCTCCAAATATAAGCATTGCTTGTTATTTTGAAGCAGTGAGGCAAAGCATACAGCACATAGACCACATTTGGCTTGCTTAGCAGATGTCTACAGATCACTTGATGTTAATTTCAACATAAAAGCTATTATATTTCTGGCCTTGCCCTATTAGTTGTTAAATCATTATTTATGCTTGGCAGATAAATTCTAGGAGGCTTGAATAAAGCCCATCAACCCTACTAAACTAACCATATTTGACACAACAGTTTTCACTCATAGAAGGCCCTAGATGTAACATTTGTTGCATATATGATTCCACTTCACAGCCTAAAAGGTTATCCCATATTTATATTTAAACATCAACTGCATATAATATGCATTCCAGCATTACTTCACAGGCAAGGAATTAACTTGTCTGGTTCACTGACGTTAACAACTGCGTACAACAGCTAGTTTCAGTTCATAACTCAGTTTAACTGAACAACCTCCTGTTCACTGGCACTAGTTAGTGTGTTCTCCTACAGAAGTTTTGGCACTATACTTGTGATCAGTTACAAACTGGCATGCTGTGGCCCTGACAGCTATACAGCAAAACATTATTTGGAACTGTATACTTCCTTTAATTAATATATTTAAGCAATTGACCTCTTATATGAACTCTATTTAAATACACCCGAAACTGATATTGCACATACTGTTTTAATTTCAAGCTCCAAACAGCCATCAGTTGATGTGCTGTACATATTTTAGTATAATTATGTTTGGTATCTTTAACGGACAAGTTAGAACTGGAACTCAGAAAAATCAAGATTTTCCATGTTCTACCAAGGACAACTCAGGATGCCTGTTTCTGTTTCATCTGCCAAAAAAGCACAACTCCTCCATTATCACAACAGTGTACATTACAACTGCATTTAAGGTTGCATGCAGATGCTTTGTACAAAGAACCTAAATAAAAATTAGATCCCAAAAGAGAAAAAAAATCATACTGCTTATAGCACACTGCACTTTCAGTCCTAAAGAGGTACAGCAGTGCACTATTAACACTTCAAACCAGGTCACTAAAGCTACTAAATGCTTTCAGTTGATTTCAGTGCACCTTGGACAGGCACACATGGCATTTGGTGTTTGTCTATTTCAAGGCAGCTTAACCGTGCTGTATTCCAGTGAATACAGAAGCAGTTTCCCCCTCTGATTTCCAAGTCAGCCCCATTTTGCTTCTCCCAGAAAGCCAGGCTGCCTGCTTCAGGCTGGTTATTCACATTTCTTCCCACTTACATCCCAAAGCACAGAGCTGAGAGCCTGCAGCACCTATGCTATAGCTCTCTGCCACATTTGACAGAGTTGTGTGCTGTAGAACTTCAAGCCATCTTGTCAGGTCATAATAACTCACTGAAATAAGAACATTTTCCAGGCAGGGAAATCACGGTTACATCTGAAGGCTAAGAGGTAGGAAACACCAACTGTGAGCAGGGAGGCAGCCTCTGGAACACATGCCACAACACCACAGCTGCTTAGAGATGTCCAGCCTTTCACAAAACCCTACAGGAGTAACAGAGGAACCTGATATTTCAGGAGCTAAACTGCTACCAAGGCTCCATGATGACATCCCTCGCTTGACACAAGGGACACAAAAGAGTGAGCCTTCACCAGAAGTTTGCCACTTGATGATACCCTAAGATAAAGCTAGGGAAAAAAGCTGAGTTGTCCCATTCCCCTGAATACCCATAGTCCAGGCAGCTCTTCTGCTGCAGCCTGGACGCATCTCTCACTCCTGTAATGAGCCTCACCTCACACTTCTGCACAAGAAGATTTTAACCCTGGGTTAAATAGGGTCACCAGACAAGAGCTACAGATTTGGATTTTGCTTCTGCTTCCAGTAGAGAGAGGTTGCAGCAAAAAGCAGGCTTTATTGTAGGGTTGGTTTTACAATTACTATTAATGACAAGCCGATTTCTCTCCCTTGAATGTCTGCTGCATGTGATAATGCAATGCTTCCTCAAACATCATGTCATAAACTGGCAAAGGTGAGCAACTGGCGAGGTGGAAAAAGTGAGGAGAAGAGACAGTAAATAAAGTCACATGCATCAAATATTTACTAAACACTCAGGCTTTTTTGACGTGTGATTTTGATGTTATTATTTCCTTTGCCTTTTGATAAAATACACCCAGTTGTAAAATACAAACTGTACAGCTGTCTAATAGGGTGCTTTCTTGAATGCCAGCAGCTTTCCTCAGATAAGTTAGAAAGAAATACTAACAGAGAGCTTAGCTAGTGCAATGAGAAAGGCAAGACCACTGCTAGAGCAGGGAACCAGAATCATTAAATCCAATATTAATATTAATCCCACATGTGGCATTAACTTAGGAAAATCTTCTCCCACACACAACTTTCCAGTGTTGGACTAACGATGCAGCTCTGAGGGAAGCTTTAGAAACCTCAGGAGTTTCTGTAAAGAACTTTCAGATCTTAGAACTGAGTATCTGTGCTACCATGCATTTCAAGAATAAACAACACTACTTATCAGACATTCCTAGGTTACCTGCTAATAATACCTCATTTTGTGAATAAAAATAATAAATCCAATCTATAGATACATATGCTTTAACAAGACAAGATGGAAACAGCAAGCTATGCCAGTCCCGATTCCCTCTGCCCCCTGAATTTACTTAGAAGAGATCAATTCCTGACTGAAGAAGTCATCCTAACCATGGGAAATGGAGGACTGGGTAGTTATACCTGACAAAATAGTTGCATCAAAGGAACTGGCCTACACAGTCCTACCTTTCTGGATATTTGGCAACACTGATATTATAAACTTTGTCTTGAAGAGAGAGCACATTTAACTAGCTTGAAGCTCTGTTTGGCCATCACCAGAATTCCAAGGCATATACTACTCCCTTCAGTGTGTTAAGGAGCCTAAGGAGAGCCCATCCTCAAGCAATCACACACTGAATACAGAAATGATAAAGAAATGTCCATTTTACACCAAGTAGGCAGAAAGGGAAAAACTTCAGCAATACAACTAGGCTCAATAATTTCTGGCAATTGATACGAAGTCTGGGTTTACATATTTCTTTCTGGCACAGCTTGTTTTCCTTAGGTAGGCGTGCATCCCAGGAGACTGAAAAAACAAACAAAAAAAAAACAACCACGAACAACACAACTCCAAAGTAAGTCAGCCCCAAGTATTGTTGTGAAGTTTAACAGTTAACTGGATTACCTCCACACAGAGACCTTTTGGCTTCCACTGTCATCACTGACTGGCTGGCACAGCTGGAGAGTGCTATCAGTGCTACCAATAGGCAAAGTACTGAACTGCTAATTCACAGAGAAATAAGAGGGGAAAAGATGGAACACAATCAGGATGTGTAGGCAGACCTGTATGAGCAGCTAACACCTCTGTACAGACATCAGGGGATACAGATCAGGAGCGTTTTGCATCTCTTATTAACACTCTGCACATCTCCTGCCTCTAGCATCAAAATGAAGATGCTCAGTGACTTCAGTTATTGTTTCCAATCCTCCACATGCTTCTTTGCAAATCTTCAATCTCTTCAATCAAGGTGCTTTCTCTTCTAATGGCTGCTGCAGTTAAGAATCCAGAAATCAGTAAATTCAGCGTGGATTATAGGACCAGCACTCATATTCCCAGTATTTAACCGCAGCATCAAAAATTCAGCACCAACTTCAACCCTCAACAGAAAAAGCAAAGCCAACCCTTGCTTTCTTTAAAAAAAAAAATGTTTTAAACAAGAGATTCTAGCTACCTCTAAGGTAACAGAAGGATTAGTGTACATGCAGATTAGCACATTCACGGGTTTTTTTCCTCTTGCTTAAGGGACAACTGTTAGCAGCTTCCTCACTGCTATTTCTTCATCGCAGTGACAACGCACTGCCCCTGATAAGTATTCAGCCACAGCGTGCCTGCTCTGACAAAGCTGCTCTCCCACCTCCTCTGTAAATTATTTGAGGAGGTTTACACCTCCGTCTAAACATCTGCGGATACAATTTCCCCCCCACATGCCACACTCTGTGTTTGCAAAGGCAAGAACTTGGGTTAAAGCACAACACAGTCCTGCAGTGAATCCAAGTCCCTAGACTTTTATGCCCTACATACACTGTGGAATTTCCACCCGGCATACAAAATTATTCATGACAGAAACATGGAAGGACGACGTCTCCCCCCCTCCCCATGTGCGAATACCAATGAGAAAAATAGCAAGAGATTTCTTTTTCCTCCCCGATCAGAGAGAGAATAGGAAAATTAAAAACATATATGGGGGAAGGGAGGGGAGAGTTACTGTAAAATGCTGAAGACCAGGGGTGTGAGCACATACTTACATTAACATCTTCCATCCCTGGAGCTGCAGTAATTTGCATGACATTATCTACCTGGGATGTTGCTATGGTTATCACCATACATAAGTAATTACCAGGGCAAATTGCACATACGGCACACAGATTCATGCTGTTAGAAGCAAAGGATTTTTTTTATACACTTGAAAATGCAAATGTTTGAAAGAAAACACTAACCACGATGATTCCTGGTAAGAGGAAAAAAGTTTAAGACTGCTCCAAAATGATCTAAAATGATCATCAACCATGCTTACTGGCAACAGTACCTTGAGGCACAGCTCACATGATCCCTGAGTGAGATGGACACTACACAGACTCAGTCAAAAATCAACAGAACTCATAAAAAATCGTAGAAATAGAAACCAGGAGCAGCAGTAGTAACAGTACTCGTAACCAGAAAGTAATCAGAAGAAATACTAGAAAACCCCTGCCTGAAGAGATCACAGTGCAATTAGATGAGACAGGTAGAGGACAATAGAAGTAGGATATCAAGCAGAACAAACAAGGTTGTCAGCATCGTGGTATCAGCATGACCATTTTGGGTAGGTGTCATCTAATTCTAGATCACACAAAATAAATTAGATATCATCTCATTCTGAAATACTGCTGCAATTACACTGCCAGTAAAATATAGCACCCCTGTATACAAACAGCTCAAGCTGCAGCCTCTTGGTGTCAGTAGAAAATGTTCAGCAACACTGACGAGTGCGTCGTGCACCCTTCAGAACGCTAAAGGTTTTAAAAAATAGTTCTGCTGCTGTGACCTGAGTTGATGCAAAGCAGATTAGGCTAAGCGGAATGCAAAACACGGACCTGTAAAACACAGAATACGTTTCTATAATTTAATCTGAGGTGACACAAGTCATTGACTCATATCTATCCAAAGCAATCATGTGTTTTGTGTACAGAGAAATACTATAATTTAGTTACTCTGAATTTACAGGGAGCTGTGGAGTTGGAGAGAAAATGTATTGTCATTTTCCAGCTTCTCAGAAGTTCTTTTATTTACCTTAGAAAACACATGTTTCTCACAGACATTTATCTTTACCTCCTATTTATATTAGCAGAATTATCATCAAAGCTCACCACGCTCCCCAGTAGAGCTATAATAAAATTCTTCAGTGCTGAACAGCCTGTGCTCCCAGATCTAGCCTCTCACAGCTCTACTGGGAAATTAGGCAGTCTACCACCTCAACCCTGACAACAACGGCACTTCTCTGCACTCACCCACAGAAAGTTCACTTCACTTGTGTTCCAGGTTCCAGCCCCAGCACGCCATCATTCCCTAAGAACAAAGGGCCACTGTGAATGCCTGGACTGCTGAGTTCAATCCACTTTCAATCCACTATCTCATTTTTTCAGGTTGACTCAGGGGACTGGCAACCACAGACACGTGAGACGCTGAAATCTATTTGATCGGATGATGAGAAAACCACTAAGTATTTTAGAACTTTAGCCTATTTACACAGAGATCTTCATGTAAACAGAGTCAAACTCCATGATGCACCATATATGAGCAGGAAATAAACTAATTTTGCAAGGACAGAAGGAAAAAAACAACATATCAGCTCTGGGAATCAGCCAGAAGAAGTATGTCTTTGCATGATAGCTAGCAGAACTATACAGGCAATGCAAAAATAGATAAGGCAGAAGATTTGTAGCAGTTTCGGAGACTGGTTTTTTCATTGAAGATGTATTTGCACTCTAAGAGCTGTAAGGTACTCCTTCACTCTTTCTTCCATCAGTCTTTATTCTAAAACTAGAATGCGACCCAGGTCTAGACTTTATGTGTCAGTAAGAATATAAAGAAATCTTTTCTTTGAAAGCTACTCTCTGATGCCATCAAGTATCTTGACTGTTTTAGTAAGCAAGACTCAAAAACGATACGGAGAGATGATGTGCTCTGAGAGGAGAATTGCTACTGAAAGCACAAGAACAGGTATCAGCCAACAGGCAGTCAGCAAACATGGCATGGCATGCCCTTGGGCTCAGTGACACAGCCTGAGGAAAGGCACTATTAGCAATGCCCACAAATACTGACCAAAGATGTAAGCGCACCCTTCCACAGAAAATGAAGACTAAAAATAGGGTATAGAACAAGTCATCCTTGTCTCGATCTGGGTAAATGGACCCATACAACAGGCATATTCTAGCTCCAAATACAATTCATACCACACAGTGTGTTGAAAGCAAATTTATCAGTGAAAGTAAATATGTGGAGAGTGAAAAGTAAGATGGAAAAAGATAAATATAGTTAGATTTAGGGGAAGAAACGTTATAAACAGTAAGCAAAGCTCTCTGATTTGTTCTGATTTCCAGCCCATAAAGCCCTAATATGCACCAGTGTTTCATTAAAAGCTTATAAACTACCCAGCATGCCTGCTGCTGCTGCAGAAATAAATTGTTAACAAACATTTTCAATGTTGCAGGCCTTGTATTCAAAGAAACCTAATGTGTATAACACCCAGCTACACTACTGAAAGAAGAGCAGACCACAAAAGCAGCACCTCAAGCTCTAAATGTAATTTGAAAACAGAAATTCCCAGTATCCCAGGGAAAACTATTCAGAAACCTGTTGTGAATAAAGACTGCAGAAGAAAGCTTGTACCGTGTTGTGAACCACGTAAAATTAACAGGAGGAACAACTTTCCAGAGACGACTGAGAGCTTCACGTGTTTGATGAAGTCACAACAGCCCCACGGCAAAAACTGCAATGGAGCGGTACAAAAATCTGGCAACACTGAGGCAGACCGGATCAACCATTGCTTTGACTGAGCATAAAGGGTTATCTATTCTATCTGCTCTCAGCGTTAAAAACTGAGGCTCCAGCCCTCCAAGGGCAGAGGGCAGTAAGTGCAACGGTGTTCATTTTCAACAAAAAGTCACACCACATCAGTCAAGTTTCCTTTGTTCTTTCCAATGGTCCCAAAACAAGCCTGAGGAGGATCGAAGCCTCCATCATTTCCCGTCTTTCATAAGATCATGCTGTATCAGGGCTCAGACTTGAACCCAAATACTGGGTAACATTATAACAGACCAAAAGCCAGAGCCTAAATCCCCAAGACAAACCCATCTGATGTCTAGAGGCTCTCAGATGAGAGACCACGAACATACTCAGCCCGTTCTGCACTGAACTGCTGCATCTCAAGTAGCTCCAAATTGTTCTGACAATCAGAACATAGGCATTCATTTCCCTCCTCCCTCGAGTAACTTCTCATTGCCCTTCCAAGACCAAACATCAAGCTCCAACATCACTGACTGACCAACAAGCAACAAGACATACCTGCTGCCCACATAGGTGCATTACCTCTTAACTAGCAGCCTGCTCTAGCACCACGTGGATCAAGAAAATAAAATCAGTGCCTCACACGCAGAACTCAGGGGCAGAAATGCTGGAAAGCTGCAAAGGGGAGCCACATCTGAATTAGTGCACGTAATCTGCTTGGACAATCTTGGGCAAATTTAAATGCAGTTTAAGGAAAAAGCATATTTCTTTTTACATGCTGAATGATTTGGAGCTCTCAGGATCCCAAGTTTGTTTCTGCTACAGCAGTGGTGCAATTAATATCCCCGAGGACAGTGCTGGCAAACTCTTCTACTACGCACTGCTGGGGTATTAACTTGGTGTTATGACATAGTTATGCTTGTTTGTTTAATGTTGCACGACTAGAAAAGAAAAACATCGTATTTTTGTCCCTTTAAAACCAATGTAAGGATGACAGCAGGACAGCCTGACACATGGGATGACCAAACTGTGCAGATTGAGAAACAGAAAGGAGCGTTATTTAACATCTGAACGAGCCTATCGAGAGAGCGAGCTGAGAGCGCTGTGACGGAGGAAGGCTGCGCGCCCATCACTTTGACTCCTCTAATCGCTTCCCCGAGTTTTCCCGGCGAACCGCTTGCTTTCAAGCAGCAGCAAGGACAA
Source organism: Odontophorus gujanensis (assembly GCA_013399175.1). Taxonomy (NCBI): domain Eukaryota; kingdom Metazoa; phylum Chordata; class Aves; order Galliformes; family Odontophoridae; genus Odontophorus; species Odontophorus gujanensis. The sequence continues at coordinate 110,185 of VXAB01001237.1, forward strand.
ACTTCGCCGACGCCGCTTCAGCTGTCAGACAGACACAACAAGAAAAGGGGCGAGGAGGAACAAACCGAGCACAGCTGAGCGCGACAAGCCCACCCCGCAGCTCGGCCCAGCGGAGGGGACGGCTCACGGCCGGACCGCCCCGANCACGGCCGGCCCCCCCCGCGCCCCGCCGCTCCACCCGCACCGCCCTGCAGACGTGGCGCCGCCGGGCCGGGCCGCGCTGGCGGGCGGGCGCCGCCCAATCGCGAGCGGCGGAA
>VXAB01001238.1:0-13287 GCA_013399175.1 Odontophorus gujanensis
GGAAGGAAGAAAGGAAGAAAGGAGCAAGCCATGGGAAAAATACCAGCTATGAGTAGCAGATGCTTTGATTCATTCCTTTGATGACATCGTCTGACATCAAACATGTTTTCACAGAATCAGTTGACAGAATTTTTCAGTATTATTTTTTAATCACTATTCACAATGTTCAGTACTATTTTTGATCACTATTTATAGTAGTTTTATTTTCCTGAACTATTTTGAAGTGCAGAGTTTTACTAGTAAACGCTGTCTAGTGTTGGTGCTTAAGAATACAATCCTGCATATTCTGGGAACAAATGATTGGCATAAAAGAAAAATCCTTACTGCAGAATGTTTTACTGGTATGTTTCCTCTTTAAATCTTCGTGGTGTGTGGCTTCTCTGACTTTGCATATCAAGGTGAAACATTCACAGTTTCTGACTGGCGTGGCTGTGGTTTTTAACTGGGTGAGAGTAAACGAATTGTTCTGTTCAATGTTAACTATTTTGTAATATACTGATGAGTTTTATTTCTACCATGGGTGGGAGAATAATAGTGGTGGTGTCATACTGTTGATAATTTTTAACTGTTGCTTTCCTGGAGACAGTCAAGATAATCACCACAGTGCTTTCTGCTTGATCCTGCAGTGCTTATACCAAGAACTTTTCTGCATATGCTTCAGTTAGTGGTGATGCAGAACCCTCGGGAGCCCTTCAGCATGTCCTGGTCTGCATGCAGCACTGATATAGAGCAGCAGTTCATGACCACTGGTCATTGTCTCTAGTCATGACTGCAGGTCATTATTGATGATCTCCTGTAGATAAGTATGTTTGAACTTAACCAGGGAGAATTCTTGGTGATCTTTTACATCTTATAAAAGAGTTTTACTACGCCCTGCAATTTCATAGGTCTTCTCAATACCAGAGAATGTTTTAATAGATGGTTTTTATTAGATGCATTGATTGTGTGGCATGTCTCAAGTGGCATGAACAAGTTGATCCTTAAGAATTTTGTACAATATTACTTAAATGGTAGGTTTTTTGAAACATACAAAATTCTGAAGCCTTTGCTTCTGTACTGAAGTCAGTGGTAAAACATGCATTTCACAAGCAGCAAGAACAGACCCTGAAGCTGTTGTAGTCTGGCATAAATTGCATTGGAAAGCAGTTTGTCACTTTAGATGATTTTGGTGACTATTCTGAAAGGATTTTTCTCCTCTGACGTCTGATAAAATGTGTAGCTGAGTATTTTAAGTATATGTGTATAATAGAGTACTTTTGTATCCCCTTTCAAATGAGAAATTTTGGTCCTATTCACTTGGATTTGAATGTGCATCTTCAGAATTCCATAAGAACACCATAAAGATGAGGTGGAATATTAATGAAATGCAAGTATTCATTAGAAATATGATACCTTCCTATAAAGTGAGTTCAATTATTACAATTTAAAATAATGAAGCACTTGGTGAAATTGGACTAGCTAAGATCCTTTTTGAGAATCGTATTACTACAGTTTAAATTTAAAGCAAAACACAATGAAGTTTGCTTTGGAAATTGTTTTTTTCAGATGCAGAGAGAACTTTTGACAAGGAATACATGGCATATATTTCCCATTGAGAAGTACAATTGAATTAACTGTTCTCCTTCAGCCACATATAATTAATAACAAACATGAAAGCTGAGAAGAAAGAAAAATGTGGTCACCATGTATGGGGCCTGCCCTAGCAAGAAATACTGAATGTTTTAGACAGCTGGACCAAAAAATAACTGAGTCTCTATTCACTTGCTGTGAATCAGTTTCCATCCCTCCACCAGGATACCAAATGCTCTTTCCACAGAGAATGTGCATATACGTATGTACAGGTAATCATTAAAAAATAACAACTACTCTTACCTGAAACAGACAGATTATAAATTAATTTTGACTGTTGTTGTGAAGATACTTATTGGCATGGTGATAGAAGATGCAGATCATGGCATCTTGAATGTTTTCTTATAGATACATACTTACTAAACAAGTCAATATTAAGAAAACATTTTCAGAACATTACAGAAAATGTATAAGGTACACTGTGGACTTGATTTTTTTTATTTGGGTGGGAAATACGCCAAGGCGTCCCTGTGTGTGCAGAAATCCAGACGTATAAATATATGTCAGACTTGTTGAAGTCTGACATCACACATCTTTGAAGCTTGTTGTTCCTTCTCTGCAAGTGAAAAAGTACCTTTGAAACATGGAGGAATCATATCATCCCAGAAAGGCAATGCTTCCCAGATTTCTTCTGACTCACTTGCTCATGATCTCCTGCATAGATATACATGATGTGGAGCTGACAGCTTCTACAATTACAAGTTTTCTTCTTGTTTCCCCAGAGCATGCATACATTATTCAAGATAGCAGGGGAAAGTTTTTCTGAGTCATATATTTGCTACATAAAGACGTTTTGGATGCTGGTTTTGGTCAAATTTTATATGAGCTGCAGCAGTTTCTGTCCAATAGCTGTATCAGGGTAAGAGTTAGCTGTGAAGTAGTGATATTTCCTCTCTGCCTTCCAGAACAAACTGGTATATTTAGCTGGCATTCTCACTAAGAATCCAAAAATTTTGAAGTCATAACATGCTTTGTAATCACTGAACATTTATAAGTTCAGTTAAAACTTAGTGAAGACATACATTATGAAAAATTAATTAAAATCTTTATTAGTGAGCACAGACATGAAGTGCTGAATTAAGCACAGAGCTTCAAGGAAGATGCTTGAGACTATTTGTATACACAACAAAAGATTTTTCTTCTACTGTATACTCTACCCATCAGTAAGTTGACATATAATAAAAACATCCATTATAAACTTAGACACCAGTTAAGTGAACTGATTTAACAGTGGAACTGCTGGTGTGCATGACTCAATTTTTATTAAGGTAATGATGGTGATGCATCCTATTTATATAGGTATCTCATTGCCGAAAATGATCTTGGCATGAGAACAGCAATATACCTATACTATTCCAGAATATAACACAATCAGAAAAGGCATATCTATTTGCAGACAAAATGAATGCTCACTATCAAATAAACAATTACAATCACTACCGAAATGCAATGAAAGCACACTACTACTAGGCATTAGAGTGCAGCTCTCATATGTATCAATATATACGCATAGATATACATATGGAAAAAGTTTTTCATCTTAATTAAAAATAATTTAATCCACATTGCCTTATTTTCTTTGCCACGCAAAAATGTGACTAGTCTCATTTTACTTTTCACATTTAAGTGTTAAGAATAGCATCTTGCAAAGCAGGTATTCCAATATGATTCATCACTCATATTATTTTGGAGGAAAACTTTGCTCACAACTGCTGCAGCTGCTGACAGCAGATGTGGAACCCTCTGGGCAGTGAGATAAAACATGAGCCAAGCAAAGGCAATTTCTGCTCAACTTCTTCATATGAGCAATCCCAGTAAAAAATACTGAGCACAAGTGGTTGCATGTAGAAGGAAAGGCCAAGGAATATTGTCACTTCTATCTAGTTGAAATAGTAGTAAATGAAAGTACATGTGAGGCTGGGGAGATGATACTCCATTCTGGCAATGCAAGGTTCCCATCTGAGGGCAGGAAGACTCTATGGACACCAGAGATAATATTAAAATTCTCATTTCTTTCAAGGGCGTGAGACTGGGCTTAAGGTGAGCAAGAGAGATACACTGTGCACACTCAAGGGGTATATGACACATCAAAAATTTACCCTTTTATTTGAGTTTCTCCATCTTAAAAAAACTGTAATTGTTTAGAATGTTAGATGGGCAGGTCAGGAAGGCTGCAAAATCCATCCCACACGAACCAGGTAGAAGCACTACCAACTAACTCAGCACACAGAGCTGGTGACAGGCAGCTAAATTCCTGCAAGCAAAATGGAAAATGAGAAAATGCAGTTCAAACAGCTGTTGGGGCAGCAACACAGAATAAATTCCAAAGGGGACTCCCAGGCAGGATGCTTGATCAGAATTCAGGCCTTCAGAACTCTGCTTATCCCAAAAAGAAGTACTTATCCAAGCAAAGAAGCTGCCCCATTTTTATCATGATTTAAACATGAGATTTACAGAGCCATAACTATGAATGTAAAAGAATGACAGATAAATATATTCAGAATTTACACTGTCAATTCAGCAAAGCATGCAGAGCACACAGACTCTAAATAAGCATTTCCAGATAGTGGAACATTCCTTCTTCTAAAGAGATACATTATTCAATCTTAGAGAGCCTCAAACTGATGTTTATAGACAAAACAATTTAAAATGAACTACTGATGGAGTTTATTTTCTGTAGTGATGGGAAAGGCTACAAATCTAAGAATAAAAGAGAGCGAAGTATTTAAAGTGGGTTTCTCTCTTGAGTCCATCTGTGAAAGTGACTGTGAAATCATATTGCTATTCAAAGATTGTGCCAACATGTTTAAAGTTTAGAATTAGTTTTCTTATTCCTTTCCTCTTCATTAGATTAGAAACATCTGTATGTCAGCAAGAAACGTGACACTTTAGGCAGGGTTGCTAATCAATCCTAAGCAATTTAGCACACTTGAGTACTGGATTTAACCTTGTGGTTACACAGGAGGACTGCAACACCCACTAGAATTTAATGTGTGCAAGCTAGTGAATAAAGATAAAAACAGATTCTCTGGAGCAGGCAAAATGAAATCAACTATTTTTACCTCAGATCTCCAATTTTTTTTATTTGAAGTTGCTAAAATTTAGGAGCAATTCCTGATGAAACTACAGGCAGTTAGATCTGATGAACAGAGATGGAACATTTTCACGTTCTGTATATCATATCCATACATAATAGAAAAAATAAATTTTAAGTTTTCATTAAATTAAATGGATTTTAAGTACGATGGTGTGTATATTTAAATAATTTTTTGTTAGTACAAAGATATTTTTGCAAACACATCTAGTGCCTTCATAGATACAATCAGGCTGTTACTAGGCTCAGTATTAATTTCACAATATGGCTTTGTAACAGGCTCAAGAACGGAAAAACAAACAAACAAAAAAACAAACCCACCAACTAACTGCCAAAATGCCTGTCTCTAGCCAGCACATACAATGTACACTGGTTTACTAACTTTTTCACAAAGTTCAGGTTGAACTGAAAGAGTGGTGAGGAATTGGAATAGGCTGCTCAAGGAGGTGTTGGAGTCACTATCCATGGAGGTGCTCAAGAGTCAACTAGATGTGGTACTGAGGAACATAATATAATGGATGTTGCTGGTGGTAGGTAGACAGTTTGGGCTAGATGATCTTACAGGACTTTTTCAACCTTAACAGTTCTATAATTCTATAATAGTCACCCATAAAGCTACAATACATGACTGCAAATCTGAGCCATCAATGCACACTGGATCATTAACTTCTTCGTAGCTCAGTAAAACACATTGCAAGAGGGGACAGGAATACTTGTAATGAGAATATGGGTGTTGCATAGCAAGCAAGACTGAAAGACAACACAGCTCCTATATCAGAACCCACCTTTAACCAGATGGTGGCTGGTGATGTCACAGCCCTTGTATGGAGGTAGCATTGGAAGCACTTGACAGACCAGTCAATTAATGTAGTTGATTAATTAATGTAGGAAGGAATATGTGTTTAGTTGTTGCTACATGAGCAACATGTAGCCTTAGGGTGAGTGCTCCAGGTGCTCTGCTATACTGTCATGGAGCAGGCAGATGAATGCAAAAAGATGCTCTCTACTGACATTTCATCTTGCGATTGATTGGCTTTTGTGCTCATTTTACATAGACATTGCAAATTTACTCTCATTTGTCACACAAGTAATCCAGTATGGAAGTTTCTATGACTATTTGCATGATCAATCATGTCAGCAGAAGACATACACCTAATGACCGAAGGCTCTGCCTTCAGAATGGTGGGAAAAATTTATTTCCATGGTAAAATCTGCCTGAAGTCAGTAGAAGCACTTACACAAGAAGAGAAAATGGGAATTGAAAACTTATGAATGGGATGCAATGACAAGACATTCCTGAATTATTCTGTTTTTAATCTCCCATAGTTTAAGAGAAGCAACTGAGGCCTAAGTGAGAATGGAGCAAAATTTTGTTCAGAATAGACCTGAGCAAAATTGTGTTGCTTCACTTTAAATAATAATTATAATATTGAATTGGTCTTCTAGCACAGTAAATGAGCATAAGATATGTGTGAAGATACAGTCAGAGAGCGGGACTGGAAGTACTGCTCAGTTTCTAACAACTGACATAGTTTTATTAGCCATTGTAGGTCACAGACCTTGGCAAGAGAAAGCAGGATCCTGAAGAAAGAATAAGGGAACATTTGGTGTGAGGTGTACTGTACGCACCTGGTTTGCTTGGAACAAGGCACTGATTCAAACAATGTCACTTATCACAATATTACTTAGTTACATATTAAACAATTTAGCCTCTTCACACAAACACTATTGCGTAGCTATAGCTGAAAAGGTATGTAAGCTCAGCTGCGTGTATCAGAATTGTGATTGTTAGAGGATAGAAATAGATTGTAAAATAATGTAATGGATTGTAATAGACTGCAATAGTTTGTAACAGCTGAAAGAATAAAAGGGTTTAATGCTTGCATCAAGCTGGAGATCCCATCTCTTTATTACTGCTGCTGCCATGTGTGAGGAAGCACAGTCTGCCTAGCTGGCAACCAGACAGCGGATCCTGTAGAACAAAGTTCCACTGAGAGTAAGCGGGACTCTGTGGCCAGTGCTGACTAACCCCTCTGGGAAAGAGGTGATCTACAGGGGTTGGTTCCCCCGAATTCAGATTTGTTACAGGGAATATGGGACAGGCAATGTCCAGACAGGAAAGAGATGTAACTTAGGCAGAAGCTACTACAACAGCATGGCAAATCTTTGCCTTCACATTTTTTAAAGATCTTATTGAAATTGTTAGTGCTTAAACTGGAAGTTTCACAGATCTGGGGCATGAAGTGGTAGTGAAATTTTGGAAGGCTGTAACCAAGGGAGACAAAGCAGTTGCAGATGTGCTTCCCTCTTGGAGAGTTGCCTTTGGAGTTGCAAAAGCGCAAGAAACATCTCATGCTAGAGATAAGGAGAACGCTCTGTGCCCCACTTCCACTGCAGAGGTTCAGAGCTCTCCACAACCTGTAGAGAAAGGAAAGACTAATTCATCCCTCTTGGTACTTCCCAAGGTCCCACTGCTTAGAAAGGGAGGGTGCCCCTCGCGATCCATGGGAGCTTTTGCTGCTGACTACTGTCCAGAGGACAGCAAGGAAGAAGGAGGGGAGTATCCGTTTGATCCTGAACCTCTTGATCTTGACAAAGAGCCATATTTATTTCTCCCCAAAGTTCACAACAACTGGGTCCACTTAAAATGACAGGTTTTAAGGGAGGAGGAACCGGACATTGCTGGAAGAATTGTCGCTCTTGTCATATACTCAGGAATGCAAAAGCAAACTGCCCAATGAGAGCTGTTGTCTTTTCAAGAAATCAGAGAGTTCTTGTGGGCAATCACAAACCATGACATTAGTTCTCTGTTTTATACATGCATTCTGGCTTCTGTGTTTACTGCTCACATAATGGTGCCACATGATCTAAGATGGCTTGCTTAGTTGCTGCTAACACCTATTCAATTCACTTTATGGGAAAAGGACTGAAAAAAAAGCGTGCAGAACGTACTTGTGTCTTTTGTGGGTCATCCTAATGTGGCTCTAGTGGATCTAATCTAGTGGATTAGACAACTCAGGGAACGGGGCTGTATGCAGATCCTGTTAGTCAAGTCCATGGCTGAACAAGAGAAGCCCTAGATTAAGCTTGCAATGCAGCTCAGCAGGCATTCCTTAAGATTCCTGATGCAGAAAAACCTCAAAAGTCTTTCACATCTATCATTCAAGGGAAAGAGCCACACATGCAGTTTGTTGACCACCTTAAGCAAGAACATGAACATCAAATTGATAATCCACAGGCTCATGAAATTTTTTTTTTTAAACTTGCTTCTGAAAATGTCAACACTGGCTGCAAAAAACTTCTTAAGTTCTTGCTGAATCAAAATCTGACCCTGATAGAAATGATTGAAGCGTGTAAACACACTGGGACAACAGAACATCAATATGAGGCAATGGCTGCAACTCTTGAAGCTTTTAAAGGTCCCCCCGAGTATGTGGAAGTTTGTTATGACTGTGGTAAACCCATCCACATTAAAAGGTACTGCTTGGCTCTGAAAGAAAAGTCCAAAGCCTCTATGCCCACGTTGCCGTAAGGGACTACACTTTGCTAACAAATGTCCTTCTAAGTATGATTCTGAAGGTTGCCTGATCCAGGGAAACCAGTTCCAGAGCGTGAGATGGCACCACGCTCTGACACAAATGCCTCTGCCAACTCCACAGATGCCACTGTGAATGCTGCCACTGCAGATGTCCCATGGAATATCTCCTCGAGTTTTTGCCCAGCAACTACAGGCAGTGCCGGAATGGACTTGGCAACCTCAGTCAAAGTAACATTGCTTGATTCTTCTGATCATTTACTCCCTTCCGGGGTCTTCAGACCACCAGGGCCCAGAAAAAGTGCCTTACTAATTAGAGAGATCCTCAACTAAACTTTCAGGAGCTTTTGTCCTCCCTGGAGTTATAGACTCAGTCCCTGTTGGGAAAACAAAAATTATGGCTTGGATGCCTTTTCCACCCTGTACTGTCCCTAAGGGAACACGCATCTCACAGTTAATTTCCTTCTCACATGAATCAATACCTATTGCAGGGGAACATTAGGAGAGGGTGTGACAATTTGGTTCTACAGGAACCCCACAAATATTAATGGGTACAGACGATAGACATCCTACTTGAAAATGTACCTGGTCACTACACGAGCAATAGATAATACTCACTGTATTATAGACACTGCAGCTGATGTAACTGTCATCTCCCAAGCTAAGTGACCTCCTTCTTTGGCTCTCACTGAGGTACCCCAAGCCCTCACTGGAATTGGGGGGAGCAGTTGCAGTTATCAGTCACAATCAAATTTAGGTGACAGGTCCAGGAGGCCACATAGCTTCTGTTAAAACATTTGTTTTGCCTGTACCTATGGTATTATGGGGACAAGATGTACTTTCTCACCGGGGTCTCAAAATTCAGTCTGATTTTTGATGGGGGCCATTGAAGTGTGCGATACCCTGAAATTAACCTGGAAAAGTACGATACCTGTCTGGATGGCTCAGTGGCCTCTGCCACTGATTAAGTTGTGTGCATTCACCAAACTTGTCCAAGAACAACTCCTAAAGGAGGCATATACTCCCCTCACTAGCCCTTGGAATTCTCCTGTGTTTGTAATTAGGAAACAAACTGGCAAGCGGTGTTTGCTCCAAGACCTCCACAAAGTTAATATTGTAATGAAGGAAATGGGGGCCTTACAGCCTAGTCTCCCACCTCTGACCATGATCCCTTGAGACTGGCATTTGACAGTATCCGATTTAAAGTACCGTTTTTTTCGAAATTCCTTTGCCTAAATTTGCTTTTTCTATCACTAGCATTAACTTGCAAGCACCCATGCAAAGATATCAGTGGGTTGTACTTTCCCAAGGAATGAAAAACTGTCAGTGTTTTGTCAATGGTTTGTTGCAGGGGATCCTCAGCCCCATTCATCAAAAAATGCCTGCTGCCTTATTAGATCATTATATGGATGACATTCTTATAGCAGCTTCATGCTTGAATCAAGCTGGAGGTCCCATCTTTTTATTACCACCACTGTCAGATGTGATTTACAAGCTGGGATACACCAGCTAGTGAAATACGTATTCTACTAAACCAAAAAGAAGATTATGAATTGAGGGAAGCCCAGATTTTACTAGCTGTTACTCTCTCAGCCCAAGATGGTCACAGAATCCCGTTTAGCAGCCTGAATTATTGTGCTAGCTTTCATCTTGTGGAAGGAAACTTCACCTCTAGAAAAGTACTTTGATGCTTCTACACACCTAAACAATAGTCCTCGTCCACGGCTAAACTTTCTGATTATTCAACAGCTTTACGAACACAGTCTTAGTTTAGCAATGTCTTTAGTACATGGTATAGTTTGTGTTTTAAACAGCCAACTTTCAATCAGCTTTAAAAAATAAAAAAATGAAATATCTTACCACTGCCGTACATTACACAGTTGCAAAGTTCAGCTGCCACTAAATCCTATGAGTACTTACAAGCTAAGAACCATGGATAATTGAATGCAAAAGCTGGCTCCTTCACACCTACCCAGAGGCACAGAAGATTAGCAATGGAAATATTCAAGATTCAAAAATAAATGTATCTCCAAACATGCAACAGTGCAGATCATTACTCATGCATAAGAAGGTTTATTTAAAGAAATGCTACAGAAACTGTGCTTAACAGCATGTTTAGTTTCTGTAAACTTAGAAGCTAAACACTGGCTGTAAGAAGAGAGGATTTGAACAGAAGCATAGTTACTACTTCTTTTACTTTCAGAGAAGTTTTCACTAAAATAAATGAATTTACTCCTAGGAGTAAGGATGTATTTCCCCCCAACCGTCAGCTTTATCACAATGTGAGATAAGACTAAGAAAATGTAAGAATAACACAGCTAAGCTTCCGCTAGGCTCAAATTCGTTTAAGCTAATGCACAGCAAATCCAGACTGTATGTTTTCATTTTCAAAACTGCAGGATGCCACTTGACGCTGCCTGCTGCAATCAAATGCTGAGCAAATACAGTCTCAAAATGCCAACAGGCATCCGGCGCTAGGCTGCTATCCCGCGCTTAGCTTCTGTCACCCTGCGTTCTGGCCGATTACTCATAGTCCGCCGGCTGCTTTCTGCGACGACCGAATAGCTGAGACGACTGAATCGAAAACCTTGCGTGGGTGCGACAAGGCTCACCTACGAACGTTCTTCCCGAGCCCAGATACATTCCCATTCCAGCACAGAGGCTGCGTTACAAGAATGGAGACGGGGAGCCCAACATTCCCCGCACCCTCCGTGCACTCACAGACGCCGCGGAGTGGCTGCGCTCAGCACCATGGACAGCGCCCCGCGGAAGCCACGCACACAGGCGTACACACATACACACACAGGCACGCACACCGCGGCGCNCTTTCGTAAACCAAAGTGGTTATTGTACTGTGGCGTACGAATGTAATGCGTTCCCTCGCTGAGGTAATACTGCCAGACTGAAACGACGGAGGCGCAGAAAGCAGCGAGGGAGCACTCCAAGCGTACATAGAGCAAGATTTCCTGACCCTAAATGGTGTTTAGTCTAAGGGCTCACAGTAGGCAAACAGTAGAAGTATAGGCCACAAGATTCCATGTTGAAAAGTTCATTGGAAAACACAGATTTCTAACATTTAATTTAAAAAGAAAAAAGAAGAAAACACAAAAAAAACCCAACCCTGTAGTGGTTCACAGATGCTTTCCAACCCCATCGTGAGGCCAGCCAGCTTGTCACTTCTGGTGGTTTCATAGAACCTCAGAGCAACCTGAGTTGGAAGGGATCCATAAGAACCATCGAGTCCAACCCTTGGATCCACGCAGTGACGTTGAGCTCCAAACCCTGTCTTAATGTTCAAACGATCCTTGTGCTGCGGCAGCTCAGGTTGTGCCCACTGCCCTGGGAACCCATTCCATGCCCTCTGGTGCCCACTCCTTCCCTGACCCCAGCTACCCCTTCCCTGACACAGCTTCATGCCATTCCCTTGGACCCTCTCTCTGTCACCAGATAGCAGAGCTCAGCGCTGCCCTCCACTCCTTGAGAGCAGCCATGAGGCCTCCCCTCAGCTCCCCTACTCTGCCCTCTTAGGGGTCACAGTCACTCCTTGTATGTCCTGTCCATCACTTCCTTTGGAAGCTCTCTAATAGCTTTATGCCCTTTTCATACTCTGATGCTCAGAACTGTACCCAGTAATGAGGGCCATGTCCAGTAATGTATGAAGATGACCAATAGTGGGCCTGCTGGGCCCTCTTCCCATTTACTGTGCACCTATCAAGAGAAAAAATGAATATTCCAGTTTTCTGTCCTACATTGTTTGCCCTACATTGCACTGTCCATCTTCTGGTTTTGGTGCACGTCCGAGCACCTCTGTGCAGAGAACTGAACCAGAAGAGTTGTATTTCACCTTTCTGCTCACAAGATGAACAAAATAACTGTTTGCTGTCTTTCCTACCACATGCCATTCACCAGGCTTCGCCTAACCGCCGTGGTCTCTGCTGAATTTGCTCCATGGGGTCAGTGTTAGTTTTGAGCTTGACAAGGGAGCCCAGATTGAACCAACCATTTGGCTGTAATAATTCCAGGAGATTCCCATCAACAGGTTCCTTCAGTCTTTTGAAGATTATCTGGAGAGCAGCACCCTCCTGCATAGCCGCTGCTCACCCAAGCCAGGAAGCAGACTCGCTGAGGACACAGTCCCAACACTCCACTCTTTAGTATGGACGCTAGATAGTCTCAGCCTTAATGGTTACTTCAGAGGAACATCACTAGTTACTAGTTAGCCATGAGCTAAACTTTCAGTGGCTGACAGTTCCTGCCAGAACATCTTCTGTCTCGAGGGTTTTAAGAGTTGGTGTCAACACTTCTTTGGTTAAGTCAGTCTAGACTAATGCTTACATGCTCAGAACAAGGCTAGGCCTTCACAGCACTGTGTAATTCATCTAAATATATGCTGATGACACAGATCAGGCATACTCCAGAAAAACACATTCCATACCAATGTCATATTTCTACTTCCAACTGCCAGGCCCACTACATAAAGCAATGCCCTTCATTTTTGAGCGGCTCTCTGCAATTCACTCCATTCACCTCTGAAGTACGCTGCAGCATCCTCACAGGCTGTCACACTATGCTGCTTTCTGTTGACCTATGCTTGATGGCATCAGCTCTGGATGGGCAAAACCAGCAGTGGGAATTTCCACCATGCAAGTTCTTAGCCCTCACACAGGTCTGCTTAGAGTTTAAGAAGAAAATATGATGATTCTTACAGATCCTCAGTATCTGGAAGACATTAAAGCCATGGTTAGCAGGTCTAGGAATGAATTTAAGCCTCTGAGATACATTTGCCTCTTTCAGTAACTACCATCTACTCACTGACATCTTCACCAGCTTATTTGACTGTGTTTGGTATTTTAATTTGTTGGCATTGAAGTGTAGAAATACTTTACACTTAAAAATGTGCTGAGGCATAATTTCAATAATGTGTGATTGATGGCAGGCAGTGTTGAAAGTTGAAATATCTCTGGCAAAACAAACAAACAAATGAAAAAGCAAACAAAAATACTCGTGCTTCTTTCTTTTTTTTTTTTTT
>VXAB01001238.1:13354-30742 GCA_013399175.1 Odontophorus gujanensis
TTTGGAACCAAAAAAGCAAAGAAAAACCATCAGTTACCACAGTTTTCACATATAACAAAGGTTAAAAGCAGGGATTTCTTTAGACTACATGAGTGAGTGAACAGAGTCCATCCAGAATGGACATATACAATTCCTGCATTGTTTCAGGAAAAAAACAAAGAACAACAAAAACCACTAGAAGTAAACGTAGTTTACTATGTTGCAGAAAAAAGTGTCTGGAGGATAAAAATAGCAAATAAAGGATAAATATCCATTTTTTTTCTCCTAAAGAATAGATAGTATTTACACAGTGTAACAGGAATTCTGCTTTTGAAGATTTCCACTACAGAATAAAAGTAACAGAGACCGCCACACTGCATCAGTAGTTATCTTCAAGAAATCTGAAGGCCTTGCAAGGAGGGACTTCAAACTCCTTTTATTCATTTTTCTGCAAATTAGGAGAATCTGTATGTAAAATAATTCTTTCCTCCTCTGTTGCCACTCCTGGGTGCTTATGAGAAATTCAGCATTGCCTCTAAGACTTCATTCTCACGTAACAAAAAAGGTATTTCAACTTCCTCATATAAAAAGGACTGTTCCTCATTTCTGTGAGTTGTTCTAACAGCTTTCCCTATCTTGACCCAATGTCAGTCTAACTCTTCAGCAGAGGTGCTCAGTATTGCGGATGAGAACATACCAGGTACTTCAATATAAGCTCCCTACTGGAATTACTTCCAAAGCACAAAGGCCACATTTGCTTCTCCATCTACTTCAGTTTACATATTGCTCTTTCCTCTGCTTTGTCAGGAGAGGTTGTGTTACTCAGTGATGTGTTCTTACCCCATGTACAATTTTCTTGATATCCCTGAAGTCCTCAAAGTCACCCACTCTTCCCACATTATATTCAGCTAACCATGTCGTAAACCATACTTTTTTGTAATGTCAGTGTCGAAAGATATTGAATAAGGCTTGTCCTATTACAGGATATTGGGAGATGTCTCCACCTCCTGCATCCATGTCCCAGCTCCCACTTTACAGACTGATGGATCCCTGTTCAGAGACTGGGCCGTCAAGGGTATGTGCCCAGGCTGAGGGACATGGTTAGAGAGACACGCAGAGCACTGGCAGGACATGCAGCACACAGGCATAGCACCACTTCCTCCTGCCCTGGGACTGGCAGAGCTAGCAGGCCCTGGTGTAGGCCCACACATCAATTCCCCAAGCCACTATCGTGGGCATGCCTGTCTCCTCAGTGCTGCTGGGACATAATCTTTGTGTGCTGGTCCCCTGGTAGCTGTTACTTGATAGTGTAAATGCACATTACATGGAGCAACATAATGCAAAAAGATGGTGAAGTTTTGTAGGAGAATGGGCCTGATGAGATGGTCAAATTCAGCAATTCGGACAAAAACATTGAAGCTATTTCAAAATATCATCTTCCTGCAATACTTTATAAGAAACACTACTAAGAAGCCTGAGATTTGTTGGATTTTTTTTTCCAAACACACTATGTAAAGATGTTTACTGTAACTTAGCATTTCTTTGGTCTTCATTGTAAAATATAGCAAAGTAGTAACAGGTATAGAATAAATGATGTGTGCACAGCACAGAAACATAGCTACACTTTTTCAACAGACAGCATACATCTGTTCCAAAAACACTGTAATATTTTTTCCCGTTCTTAGTTTATATATTGGCTGTGCTAGAGGCAAAGATAAAATTATGGTATTCATTGGTAGAATATCATGGAATCATTGAATTATTTGAGTTAGAAGGGAACCATAAAGGCCATCTAGTCCAAATCCCCTGCAATGAACAGGGGCATTTACACTAGATCACGTATTCAGAGCCCTGTCCAGCCTGACCTTGAGTGTCTGCAGGAATGAAGTATCCACCATCTCTCTGGGCAACCTGTTCCAGTGCTTCATCATCCTTACTGTAAAATACTTGTACCTTATATTGAATATAATCAACTCACCTTTTTGTTTGAAACAATTTCCCCTTCTCCTGTCACAACAGATCCTGATAATGAGTCTTTGGCCTTACTTCTCATGCTGGTGACTTATGTATGATAAATATAATAATAACTGATGCTTGCTTAGGCTTACTTAGTAAGAGGTTTATAGTAGCAATGTGGATTATTGTAATCATAGAACATGAGATGAGCCAGATGAAATGCATATGGACTTTTATCTCCATCTGGTGGCTAGACTGAAAACCATTAATGAACTGCTGCCACTGAGCTAACAAAGCCAGCCTTCTGGTTAGGCAACCTCTCTTCGTACATTCAGAAAAATAAAAGATTAGATTCCAGTGGTGACTTTGCCTCAGTCATTTTGGAAAGGGTTACCACATAGGAGTTTTGACTGTTTGGGGCAGGAATATTTTTTTTTCTATTTGTGCAGGGAAATTTTTATTTTCTGCAGGGAAACAGATAAATGCTCTGTGTTGATAGCTGCTGCAAACAATCTCACTGTGCTGAGGAATTTAACATGTCCTGTAGATACATATTTCTGTAGAAATTTTCAGCATTATAAATGCAGTTTTTAAACTGTTCTTGAAGTCTCCAGGCACTTTGGATCTGTTCATGAGTTTGCAATAAGGTAGATGTGGATAAGATGCTAGATGTAAACTCCTCAAAATTTCAAGACTGATAGCTTAAATGTGCTACAGGTGACAAAGAACAATCTTTCAAAGGTGATCTTCATATATTGTAATGGTGCTAAAAGAAAATACTGCAATTCCTATTAATTTTGCTAGAGGCATTAGTCCATGCAGTTCACAGGAGTATCAAAAAGACTCCCTTTCTTCAGCTGTGAATATGATCATAGAACCATAAAATGGCTTGATTTCACGCAAAGATATCTAGCTCCAACCCGCCCTGACATGCACCCAATATGGAATAAGCATTAGATCAGGCTGCCCAGGACCTCATGCAATCCCACCTTGAACACCTTCAGGAAGGAGCATTCTCAGCCTCTCTGAGCAACCTATTCCAGTGCCTCACCACCATCTGAGTGAAAAACTCTCTCCTGACATCCAATCTAAATCACCCCTTCCTTAGTTTAAAACTATCTCCCCTTGCCCTATCATTATCTACCAGTGTAAAAATTTGGTTTACCTCCTACTTATAATCTACCTTCAAACGTTGGAGTGTCATAATTATGTCTCCCTGGAAACTTATCCAGGCTGAACAAGCTCAGCTCCCTCAGCCAGCCTTCATTGGAGAGGTTCTGCAGCCCTTTGATCATCATTGTGACCCTCCTAATGAACCTTCTCCAAAAGGTCCACATCTTTCCTGTGTTCAGAGCCCAGATGTGGATGCGGTACTCCGTAGGGATACGCACAAGGGCAGAGGAGAGGGGGAAAACCATCTCCTTCACCTTGCTGGCCACCTCTCTTTTGTTGCAACACAGGGTACAGTTGGTCTTCTGAGCTGCAAGCGTATACTGTTTGATCATGTTAAATTTTTCATCGACCAGGACCCCCAGATCCTTCTCCAAAGGGCTTCTCTCAAATAGTCATTCTTCCTCTCCATACACATATTTGGAATTGACCTGAAACTAGCACAACTTCTTGTTGAACATCACTAGGTTTACATTGGCCTACTTTTTAATCCTGTCTGTGTCCCTCTGGATGTCATCCCTTCCTTCTACCATATCAGCAGCACCACAAACTTGGATACTGATGGATGGCAAGTTGGACATGAGCCAGCAGTGTGCTCTCACAGCCCAGAAAACCAAATATATACTGGGCTACATCAAAAGCAACATGGTCAGCAGGCCAAGGGAGGTGATAGTGCCCCTCTGCTCTGCACTGATGAGCCCTCACCTGGAGTACTGCATCCAGGTGTGGTGTTCTCAGTACAGGAACATGTCGAGAGGAGGGACAAAAAAATGTTTGATGGGATGGGACTCCTGTCTTACAAGGATAGACTGAAAGAGCTGAGGCAGTTCTGTCTGAAGAAGACAAGGCTGCAATTTGGCCTGATAGTGGCCTTTCAGTATCTAAAGGAGAGCTACAGGAAAGAAGGTGAGAGACTCTTCAGCAGGGTTTGTAGTGGTAGAAAAAGGGGAAATTGCTTCAAATTTAAAGAGGGGAAATTTAGATATAAGAAAAAAGTCTATTCCAGTTATAACGGTGAGAAACTGGCATAGGTTGCCCAGAGNTTGCAACACAGGGTACAGTTGGTCTTCTGAGCTGCAAGCGTATACTGTTTGATCATGTTAAATTTTTCATCGACCAGGACCCCCAGATCCTTCTCCAAAGGGCTTCTCTCAAATAGTCATTCTTCCTCTCCATACACATATTTGGAATTGACCTGAAACTAGCACAACTTCTTGTTGAACATCACTAGGTTTACATTGGCCTACTTTTTAATCCTGTCTGTGTCCCTCTGGATGTCATCCCTTCCTTCTACCATATCAGCAGCACCACAAACTTGGATACTGATGGATGGCAAGTTGGACATGAGCCAGCAGTGTGCTCTCACAGCCCAGAAAACCAAATATATACTGGGCTACATCAAAAGCAACATGGTCAGCAGGCCAAGGGAGGTGATAGTGCCCCTCTGCTCTGCACTGATGAGCCCTCACCTGGAGTACTGCATCCAGGTGTGGTGTTCTCAGTACAGGAACATGTCGAGAGGAGGGACAAAAAAATGTTTGATGGGATGGGACTCCTGTCTTACAAGGATAGACTGAAAGAGCTGAGGCAGTTCTGTCTGAAGAAGACAAGGCTGCAATTTGGCCTGATAGTGGCCTTTCAGTATCTAAAGGAGAGCTACAGGAAAGAAGGTGAGAGACTCTTCAGCAGGGTTTGTAGTGGTAGAAAAAGGGGAAATTGCTTCAAATTTAAAGAGGGGAAATTTAGATATAAGAAAAAAGTCTATTCCAGTTATAACGGTGAGAAACTGGCATAGGTTGCCCAGAGAAGTGGTGTGTGTCCCATCCTCAGAAATTTTCAAGATGAGGCTGGATCAGGCCCTGGGCAGCCTGATGTAGCTGTGATGTCCCTGTTCATTCCAGGGGAGCTGGACTATGTTACCTTTAAAAGTTTCTTCCAACTCTAAGGATTCTGTGATTCTACGAGTCTATATAAAGTTCTTTCAAAATCTGTTATTTATGGTTGCAGTAGCAGACATTTCCCACATCTTTAGCCTGGCTTTCTGAGGACATTCAGCCTGATCTCATCTCATGTTTCATTTTCTGACCCCTAGTAACTCTGAGGCGTATTAGCTATTGCTCCGTGAAAAACATTTTTCTAATATTCTTTTCTTCACCACAATGATAAGGATAATATACCAGCACCCACATTCATGAATATATTCTGTTGTGTAGGCTTAGTCTTTGGTGAGCAGCAGATATAATGTCCAGAAGTACATCTAACAGTTTCATGCAAAGCTCACACACGAAGGAACTGCAAACTGTGTGTTTCTCACTGGTACTAAGCAACAGGGGGTAATGCTTAGGAACCAATGCTTCATAATTTCTTCTGTAATTTGCCTTTAAGCAAATTGTACTGGTGAGTCTCATAGGTATTAAAATATTGTCTCACAAATGTAGGAGAATTAGAACATACGGGGAAAAATATGAAAATCTATAAAATATCTTCTTCTACCAGATCTTCAGTGGAGGCCTGGGTGGAGAGAGTTAGTACTGGCCCTGGTGAGTTAGGAACTTGTCTGTGTGTTTGTTTTCAATTATCAGACTTCCTCTAACAAAAAGGAGCAGCTAATAGGCCTGGGCTGAAATGAGTTCCCCAGTGGAAACAGAGCAGGAGAATGGAAGTATACATCAAAAAGCACTGAGCCACTCAGACATGGAATGCCAGAGGGGATAGAGATCCTATACACCTCAGTATATTACCAAGTGATTATTATGCAGATGAACATCTTGTGACACATTTGACATGGTATGCACATAGGAGTCTTGACTGTGAGCCAGCTACCTAAAGCTTTGCTGACATCTGGAGCTGAACAGAAAATAAATATCATTTTTTCAGTGTATTTTATTTCTCAAATTAGAAGAAGTATCTTATCGTACAAAATCTGCTCTACTTCAGTCCATCTTGCAAAATAGAACCCTTCTACATTCTTGCATGTATGAATGTGGAGGAGTGTCAATTCAGACATGTTTGCATTAGCAATATTTGAAGTAGCAACGAGTTAAGAAATGAATGTCATGATAACAAGTAGGTATATCTAATCTGAGCACTTCATAATGTATACAGCTGATTTTATAATTGAAGATCACATAAATTGGGATACATTCTGTAGCTTGCAATATATTTCTTGAGAAAAGTAGTTAAAATACAGCAATTATTTATAAGTCCCTTCTTCAAAATTTGCTATGTTGTAACTTTCATGTTACCTAGAGCTTAAATTCAAGTAGGACTGCTTCTGTGGATTATAAAGTCTGAAACTTTTTACTCTTGATTTCATTCTTTTCATTACATTTGTATCCTTTTTAGTAAAACCTTTCCTTGGCAGTATTATAATTATTTGTCTCAACATTATCAGACATGCTCAGCAAGTCTTTGCTTGTAATGTTTTCCTCTGTAAATAAAGTGTAAAATCAAACATGCAATTCAGTATTTCAAGGATGTACTTCAGAAACACTACTATGGCACACAGCAAGAACTGTTCATTAAGGAGAATTGTAGTATTATTTGGCTTGTTTTCTAAGCACTTAAAAGATATAAAGAATACTATATTTCTTTTTCCAAGTTGTCCAAAGGATCTGCCTTCAGGTTATCAAAGTTCATGGGTTGCACAACCACTCTTATGAACTGGTGTAAAATTGAAACGTAAGGCAGCACATTTTTCATGTAGAAAGCTTATGACTTATAATAGAAACAGGTTCAGTAGATCTGCTGGATATAATCTATATTGATTTTATAGCATTTGTGTGTACTTTTCATAGTAAATCTTTGAAAAAAATGTATAAGCATGGAATGGAAACTGGAAGTGTTGTCACAGATAAAACTAGGTAGGAAAAGACCGACTGAGCCATGGGAATAAACAGCTAAATAGGATGTCATCAGGCAGGTTCTGATCATATGAGTTAGAACATATCCGTTAAGGCTGTACTAAGTCTGAGCCTTTGCTTTCAAGTATAAATGTAAAGTTAAGTGAAAATATATATAGAAAAGTATATTCTCCACCAAGTTATGTTGCTGTTTCTTTAGCTGGAAAATGAGCTTCAAGAAACTTCACAAATAAAAACAGGAACAAGTTCATAAAATCTGTTTCTTAAAAATGAGTCATTTCATCTTCTGCCAGGCCTCACTTAGTTCAGTATTGGAATAACTCCATCTCTTCAAATGAGCTTTCTGATGTCCTGTTCATAGGCTACTGCTATTTTCTGTCATTTCTGATGTTTCTAAATACAAAACTACTTTATTTCAGAAATGGTTACAAAAATGTCCTGATAACATAATCACCATGTTATCAAAGTGCTCGGCATTCATTCATAAGACTTGCAAAAATGAAATTAACATTCAGATCATGCCTTTTGTCACAGCACCCCTCATCACCATGGGTTTCTGAGTCCCCCAGTTATAGCTCAGCCTCCCTCCTGAAGAAAGAAGTCTAGAACAGTTTCGAGAGTAGGATCTGCAGCACAGCCATAAAATCATCACGAGATGTGCCTATTCTCAGAAGATGACAAAAATGGAGAAGATGGAGGGGAAATTGAAGTAAAATAAATGGAAACAAAATGGAGGTCAGAGGAATCAGGGAGCGGCTAATCAGCCTGACTACTTACTTGATGAACAGTACCTGTTCAGAATGCATTTATACAGCAAGAAATTGCTATTTGTAATAGGTTTTCCCTGGAAGGGTTAAGAGTATGCAAATTTGATGTAAGGTACCACATGAAGAATGCAATGATTCAAAATGCAATCTGTTCCAGACTGAAAATTTTCACTGAGCGTAAAAGTAAAATATGCGAAGGTACTAGAACAGGTTCTTAATTACATGTGTTTTGTAGTAATATTAATTACAATCGGACTTAGGAAAGGTTATATAATTTGAGAGATGAAGAAGTTACTCACACATTTTGTGAAAAGGATATCTACAATAAAGCAAGAAAGCAACTTCTTAATAAGAAAATGACCTATTTCTGCTAAAACTCTCTTCTTCACAATTACAAATGAGTTGTTTGTGCAGAAATAGTTGTTTGAAAGAGCAATTTAGTTTTGCAATAATCGCTCTGATGGTGATGAGTCAGTGAAAGCATCCATTTTCACATCTTCCTTCAGCCACTGAATAAACAATTTTGTTGTCTTATTGCCAGAATGCTCCAGTGAACTCTGGAATTCACCAGCATTGTTGGAGGATATAAATAGAGTGGGTTTTTTATTTTATTTTTTTATTTTTTTTCCCCACAAGGCACCTGCGGCTGCTTGATGAATACAGAGAGAAAGAAAATGTTTTGCACTTGTTACAGATACGCATACGAGTATCTTCCTTTCCAAGCTTCACTGCTCTGAATGAATTTCCCAAGAATCAAGACTTTGCATGATGTATACGTAATAAAGAGGTTGCTTGCTTGAGGTCTCTTCAGAAGTTTCTCCAGGTTAATGTTTCCTGTGCACTGAAGCTGAATGAGAATTACATGCACATAATTTTCTGTGAACAGCTGCTCAGACTGCAAACAGAGCTCCAAAGTCTAAAAGATGACTTGCAATCATCTGCGGCAGACTGGAAGAGCGTATCCCAACCTCTTGGAAACATGCATAAACATAAAAATAATTTATTTACTTTTGTATTTATTCTATCTATTTTTTGTATTACATGTACTACCAAAATACAAAATTATAAAATAAATTTTACTACCCCAGCTTTGGCTATAAAGATTCAGTTATCCTTTGCATTGTTTACTCTTTCCTCAAATGATATAAGAGGACTTAAAGATTATTCTGTAAAAATCTTGGTTACAAAACAAATAGAAAAAGAAAAATCCGAGTTTTCTGTCCCAGTTGTCAGTAAAATACAAGACACATTATCCAAATGTCTATCAGAGTAGCAACAATCTGTTCCTGTAAACTTACATAATGCTATCATGTTCACAGAATCAGAGATTGGGTTTGCAAGAAAACTGTTACAGTTTTAAAAATTTTTAAGTTTTACAGCTTAAAAATGTTGAGCAGGTTGCCTTGGTCTGGTTCCCAATTTTAGAAGATCTCCAAAAGGGTGTCTCCACAACCACTTTAGACATCCTGTGCAGTGTTCATAAACTCATCATGCTCTTCTGTCAGAGAACCTTTGAGAACAGCCTGGCAGTGCTCTTCGAAAACTCTCTTCAAGGTCTTATATATATTTATGTACATATAGGATAATAACTAATCTAGCCTTCTACAGGATGAAGAGTCATAGGAAACCCAGACTTTCCTCAGAACAAAGATGTTGCATTATCTTGACCATCCTTCACTGAACTTTCAGAGTGACCTTCATATTAAGACATTGTTTTTTCTGTTTGTAAAAAGTGATATAATAGTATCAACAAGTGTCATTTTTAGGCACAAGAGCAATTCCAAGAAATCAGTCAAGGATAGCTGGAGAACAGAGTGGCACTAAAGGAAAATACGCAGTGAGTAGAGGCATACAGATGAGGATGAGGCCCAGGACAGTAGGAATCAAATTAGAAAAAAACAAAGCACAGGTAGAACTAAAGTTGGGTAGTGATGCAAAAATTGAAGAGTTTCTGTATCTTCATAAGTCAACCAAGAAAGATAAAAGGTGTACTGCCCCAGCGAATCTGGGGGAATCAGACAGGGAATCTGGCTATAGCTGACATGCAGAAGGCTGAGGTAGTCAACAACTTTTTCACCTCAGTCGTCATCAGCAGTTGTACTCTATATAATTACCAACTCGCAGAAACTTAAGGGAGGGCCTGGGAGATTTAAGACCTACTCACTGTGGAAGACATCCACTTCTGAGACTATCTGAGGATCTTAAACATGCATAGATTCATGAGACCCTGTAAGATGTATCTCAGGGTCCAGTAGAAACTGACGGGTGATGTTACTAAAACACCAGTTAACGTATTTGAAAAGTTGTGATAGTTTAATTTTCATCAAAAAATTAGATTAAATTTTCAGTGACTGGAGAAGAACACTCATTTTCAAAAATGATAAAAAGGAACTGAGGAAGTACAAACCGGTGAGCCTATTAAGATCATGGAATAGATCTTCCTGCAAACCATGTTAAAGCATGTAGAAGACAGGGATTGGAGACAGCCACATGAAATCTCAAAGAGGAAATAATACCTGAATAAATTTGGTGCCCTTCTACAACACTTATAGCATAGGTAGACAAGGAAAGAGCAATAGATGGCATCTCATTTGACTTCTGTAAATCTTCAGTGTGATAACACACATCTTATTCCCAAAATCTGAGAGGTAGATATTTGATGGATGGATTGTTCAGTGGATAAGGAACATCCTCAATGGTCACATCGAAAGAGTTGAAGTTAACAGCTTGATGCCCAGGTGGAGGCTAAGTAATTGTAGTGTCCCTCACAGTACTCAGACTATTCATTGTTCATTACTCTTGTAGCCCAGAAAGCGAGCTGTATCCTGGTTTGCACCATGAGAAGTGAGACCAATAGGTCAAGGGTGGTGATTCTGCCCCTCTACTCTGCTCTCGTGAAGCCCCACCTGGAGTACTGCATGCCAGGTCTGAAACCTCCAAAACAAGAAAGACATGGAGCTGTTGGGGCAGGTCCAGAGGAAGGCCACAAAGATGATCATAGGTCTGGAGCACCTCCCCTACAAGTACAGGCTGAGAGAGGTGGGGCAACTCAGGCTGGAAAAGAGAAGGCTCTGGGGGGACCTTATAGCTGCCTTTCAATACCTGAATGGGGCCTACAGAAAAGCTGGGGAGGAACTTTTTATGAGGGCAGATAGCTACAAGATGAGGAGAAATAGTTTTAAATTGGGGATTAAAAAAAAGGTAAATTTAGACTAGATATTCTGAAGAGATTCTTTATTGTGACGGTGGTGGGGCAATGAAACAGGTTGCTCAGAGAGGTTGTGAATTCCCCCACCCTGGAATCATTCAAATCCAGGCTGGATTGGACTTTGAGCAGCCTGTTCTATTGGAGGTATCCTAGTATTCCTGCCAACCCCAACCGTTCTATGATTCTATGAATATTCTTGTTGGTTACTTGGACAGTGGGATTGAGTGCTTTGAAAGACAAAAACTGTTTTTCCTTGTTTCAAAGCTTGCTTTCTAAGGCCTTTCTGGTGATAAGAATTCAACTGACAACTGCAAATTATCTAGGTGGGTGTAGCAGCCAGAAACCCCTTGTGTACAGTGTTTACATTTGAAAGCACTTTTTTGGAGGTGCTTTGCTCAGGGGTGTTTTACTGGTGGAAGATCTGACCTGTGACCAGATAACTGGTATGGGAGGCTGGGGAAATATACCATGGTATCCAGTGAAGACAAGATACACTTTGTTATTTTCCTACCCCTGTCTTTTGTGCTGGTGAGGCCCGGAAAATGGAATCGAAGGAGTTCCTGTGGAGATCCAAAAAAGCCAGGAGCTGCCTCTCCAAAAAGAAATGACTCAAACACCTTGGACTTATAAAATAAGTTATACCTTCATTAAGAGTCGGGAGAGAGAAAAGGAGAGAGAAAAAAAGAAAGGTGAAAAAAGAAGTCAAAATCGCCAACCAAACAACACAGTCTCCAACAAGCTGTCACTTCTGGAGATCAGCACCTGAACTGCAAACCTCACTGGACCCACAGTGGTGATTCTCTCTCTCTTGCTTTCTACAGAGACTCCTTACTTATTATTTCCCATCTCTTTTCTGTTGCCCATCTTCCCTTCTGCATATCCCTAAGCAACTAGGATTTGTAATAAAATGGTTGGGCTAACATTTGTCTCATTGTGTCTTAATGTTGCCATCAGGTATACATATACATATTTTAAAAGGAATCTCTTCTCCCTTCTATAAATTGGAGTGAGACAAGTACATCCTCAGCAAGTCAGCAGGTGACACCAAAATAAGCAGTGCCTTTGACACTTCAGAGGGAAAGAAATGACATCCAGATGGACCTTGATATCTTTGAGAGGTGGACCTCTGAAAACAGTATGAAAATCAACAAGGACCCTAGGTTGGAGTAATCCCCAATAGCAGTACAAACTGGGTGATTAATGGACTGAGAGCAACCCTGTGGAGTAGGGTTTGGATGTAGCAAATGAAAAGCCCAAAGAAGAGCCCACAATATGCACTTGCAGCCTGGAAAACCAATCATATGCTGAGCAGCACCAAAGAAGTGTGGCTAGAAGTTCAGAGATTGTTTGTCTCTATTCCATTCTCATGAGACCTCACCCTGGAGCAGTGAATCCAGATCTGGAGCCCCCAACACAAGAAAGGTGTGGACCTCTTAGTGCAGATCCTGTGGAGAGTCACAAAAATTTTCAGGAGGCTGGAGCACATTTTCTGTGAAGAGAAGACCGTGAGGAAACATTATGGTGTTCTAGTACATAAAGGGAAACCAAAAAGTAAGATGGGGAGGATGTGCAGTTTTATGACAAGGGTTATCAGTTAACCCTTGAATGAATTAAAGTTAACCCTTGATGAATTATAATAGTAGCTTTAGACTAGATAGAAAAAATTCTTTACTCTGGGGGTAAGAAGAGGTGATCTAAAAAGTTGTTGATTCCTCCTTCCTGAAAGAGGTGATCAAGGCCAGGTTAGGTGGAAGCTAGACTAATCTGACCCGGTCAAAGTAAAGGGGTTGGATCTGAATGACCTCTCTTCCAATTCAAGCCATTTTATAGTTCTGTGTGACATGGTTTTATGATTTTTGTTACTGGTGTTCCACATCGTAACATAATGTATTGCACAAGGAGTTAAGGAGTTAATGCTCCAGCTCTATGGGTCATCGATAGTTCTGGGTATACCTGTCTCAGAAGAGAAGAAGAACTACGTACCCAAGAGGACTTTCCAGTTTCTACTCAGAGGGATTGATAAAAACTGTTCATGTGTCACAAGAAACAGGCTCTCTCCCTTATTGGATCGACACAGTAGTGACTGCTCCCCAGTCGTCTTGCCTTTAGCATTTAGTGTAAGGCTTTCATGGCTGTTTTTCTGGACACTCTCTTTCTCTCATTTTATTCCATTCATTTGCTTCAATTCCAATTATATTGTGCTATTTTGCATTCTGATATCATATTTAGAAAATTAGCTTTCCTTCTCAGGTCATTGCTACTGGGTTTTTTTAGGCCCACTTTCCTTTTCCCTTTTCCTTTTTCCCTTTTCCCTTTTCCCTTTTCCCTTTACCCTTTCCTGGGTTGTGGGTCCATGGGTCCTTCCACCCTAATCATCATGGAACCAGGCCAAACCAGCCTGTGAACAGTTGACACTGAGATTTTTTTTTTCCTTTACTTGGACACCCATATGAAACCATGTCTAACCCATGCACTGTGCTATCTATACTGGAGTAATATTTTAACTTGACGTAGATAAATTGTTTTCTATGTCAGGCTGCAATACAGTGAAAGACTGTAAACAAGCCAGTATTCTGTAGGCCCAAAATCTTGTTTCTGTCACAGCCATTGTTAGAATTTTGACCTTGAGATCACAGTTTCACTGCATCTAAGCATCTCGGCACAGCGGGCCTGAAACTCAGAAGGAAACTGCACTTACGAATTTATAAACATTATCTTTTCCTCAAGATTCCTTTTGCTCATGACCTTGTCTCATAGAAGTAATCACTGAACTATAAAACTAAAGTGTCAGTTGATGAACAGAGATTGGGCACAAGAGTAGTAAGCACATTGTTGTCAGTGCTTCTCTGAACAATAATAGACAATGTTACAGCCTGGAGTTACTAGCAAAAATCTAGCTAGAGGAAGCAGGACTTCGCAGGATTGAGGAAAGGCTACACAGTGCTTTACTAAGGACTGGATGTTCCAGTTTAGTCCGTGGTAATTGCATTTTACCCTAGATTAATGGTTGTCAGGTGGCTGTTAGCTCATCCCCACTTTCTCTGACACGCACATCATTAATGCAAACATGAAATGTGTT
This sequence comes from Odontophorus gujanensis, assembly GCA_013399175.1. Taxonomy (NCBI): domain Eukaryota; kingdom Metazoa; phylum Chordata; class Aves; order Galliformes; family Odontophoridae; genus Odontophorus; species Odontophorus gujanensis. Next base: position 27,377 of record VXAB01001238.1, read on the forward strand.
TTAAGAAACATGAATTAAACACAGAGCAATCATACTGCAGTGCACGTCTTCAGCCATTAGTATCTGAAGAAGGGAATTATCCCTGAGAGTTGCTTTCTTCATGTACAGAACAGAGAACTTAAGTTCATCATAATCTTCAAGTCTTTTCCGGCTTACTACATACTTCCCTTCCCATACCTCCCTCTGAACTCGGCAGAAAGCCAGGTCTACTCATTTGGCCCAGTGAGGTAGAAGTGAGAGAAGCAGATCATAAAATTTGCACCTCAGGATGAGCCAGAGCATCTACCAGAGCACATCCTGGTTGTATCACATCTCTGTGCTGCTGTTAAGAATTATGACAAGATAACAGGTTTTCAAAAGAAGAGTAGGAAAGTAGGCACACTAGTGAGTCAGTTATAAGTTAGACTTAGAGACATCAGGCTAATGTAACACACCTTGCATTTTTAACATGATAATAGTATCAGACTTGATATTAAATTATATTAAGTTTTGTTCAGCTAGTTTTTATTTGCTTCATCAGTGCAATTTCTTTTTCTGCACAGTAGACAGTTGTAACTGTAAGCTACACAGTTCAAGGCAGGTTTACCTCAAAGTGGAATTCTGTTGACAACAAGCAGGGAGACAGCAAAAAGAGGAATTATGTTGATGAGACCAGCTATAGGGCTTCTGGGGCACAGGAGCTCTAGTAGGTGGGTGAGGGTGGGTTTTTCACTATCAACCCCAGTGGTTGATAATTCAAAATATCTCACCTAAGTAAACTCTACATCTGAAGACATAAAGGATCCTGACACTACTCTCCCTACTCTTATGGTTCTTAAAGTACTCAGCAACATAGATCTGTCATTTTGAATCTTTGGTTGACTAGGAGTTTGTGTTGGTCACACTGACTTGATACATAATGATTTTTCTGTAGAAGATTTTTGACAGGAAGCGAGGTCTTGTCTCCTGCTCTCCAGTTTTCCCCAGAAAGGTACAGCTCTGCCACACCAAATAGCAAATGTTTTGCAGTGCTTTTCTCTGGTCACTTATAAAGCATAAAACTGGCAAAGGGACTAAAACGAATGTCCACTTCAGATTTGAATCAACTCCAAATTTCAAACCCGTTTATACAGGAGATAAAGGGAAAGCAATAACATGCTGGTGGTATGGAAACAACAGTTGAGATGGACTGGAAACACTTCCCACTTCTGAATGAGGTAAACATTAAGAAATAGCATTGCTACTATGCTGATTGCTTTCAGGTGAAACATTTTTCATGCACTACTCTGAGACTGGCACAGTATTCCCAGAAGTCCTTCTGTCTTTAAAATGATCTGCAGAGCTCACAAGGTTTTGTCTTGCAAATAAGCTTGTTTTATGATAGACCACAACAAAGGACAGGCAATGTTAGTCATAAATATCTTTCACGTTCCTTTAACTACAAGAAATGTTAGAAATCATCTTGCTGTTCCGTGATTTCTATTCATTTTGTTCTTTCTTGCAAGGTTGTTCTCTAAATGGGCAGATGATCTTGCAGAAGTCCGGATACATAACACGGATTAAAAAGAGGACAAGGCTTTTCTCTTCTGCCTTTACAAGTGGCCTATAAATCTCCCAGAGATATTTAAGACTTTTGAGAAAACTGGGAGCTCAAGAGTGAAAAGACATTAAAAAAATGTATTATGTAATGAACAGTGCAGAAAGAAAGACAGAATGTTGTTATTAGATATTAGAATAATTTCCAGTCAAAAACTGTAAGTTCTGCTTGCTTCTATAGTTGGTCTTAATTATCTCCCTAGCAGATGTCTTAACAAATCCAGTTAATCACATTTGTATGAGGCCACATGCCTGCAAAAAATAAAAGGATTCTTTGCTTGCACCAGGAGCCAAAATTATTAGGTTAATTGCAGTCAACTCAGCCACTGCAGCTCTCATGAATAAAAGGATGCATTGTTGTAGATGATCTGACATTTTTTAAAATGTCCTAGTTATTTAAAATGCATGTGACTCTCAGACGTGATCAAAGGATGGGTTTGATCTCTATGCCATGTTTTGACACAAGAAACAGATCTTGAAAAGTGCTGCATAATGGAGCTCCCTCTTTTTGAGAAAAAAAATGAACAAACAAACAAACAACAACAACAGCAACAACAACAAAAACAACTAGGATATGCTGGTTTAATTAGTAAGTATCTTTAGTCAGGCCACTAGACATTTCAGTGAAAGCAACAAATCACCTGACTTAAGTGGTGGCCTATCAATTTCCAGTAGGATCAAATCAATGTAATTTTTGAAAATTCAACTTCATAATGATGGTACATTAATCTATGTAAGCCTGTGATTCCTTGTAAAGAAGAGCTGATATCTATTAACAACTTTTTTCTTTTTCTACAATTCAGTGAGTAGACCCTATGATTCTATGATTCTATGATCAGTGTCGGTTGCCCATGTGGAAGGCCAGAAACAGAAATGGATGTCCTCTGCCTAGAATGGAAAGAAGAAGAAGCAGTGTCGGTTGCCCGTGTGGAAGGCCAGAAACAGAAATGGATGTCCTCTGCCTAGCATGGAAAGGAGAAGCAGAGAAAAAAAAGGAAGATCCAGGCGAGGGGTCCTCCTCGAAACCAGCACTACCTAAAAAGGTAACTAAGAAAAGTGAGAGACATGGAGAGGAGAGTGATGATGAGGACGTCCCTGTTACCACTACTCTTCGGCCCCTGAAGATGACTGAAATCCAAGGCTCAAGAAAGGATTTTGTACAGTGCTTGGATGAAACTGTTCTCACCTGGTTGCTGTGGTTTTGGGACAATGGTGCCAACAGTGTGTCCCTAGATGGAAACAAAACCCGCCAACTAGGAAACATTGCCCTAGACCCAGCCATCGACAGGGGAATTAATAGGTGTCTGAACAGAGTCTGGGAATGAACCCTCTAGAACACCCTCTGGGAACGAATACTATTGGCTGTAAAGGAGACACATCCCTACAAAGATGATCTGGAGCCTAAGATGAAAAGATGGGATACTGTGGAGAAAAGCACCCAATTTTTCAGCGAAATGGCTGTTGTGGAGATGTTGTATGATCCCAAGTTTGTTCCTAATGATTGTCTATGGTTTACGGGCTGGTTCGGCCCAGTTCTGTGAAAATTGAAGCACCGCAGATGGAAATCTGCTGTCTGTTGTGCCCCACACGATGAGTTGCAGAGGCTACTAAAGGAAAAGGAGAATCAACTCAATTTGCAGAGGTAACGGCTGTCCAACTGACCTTAGATATGGCTAAACAGGAGACGTGGCCAATGCTTTATCTTTACACTGACTCTTGGATTGTGGCAAATGCTTTATGGGGGTGGTTGCAGCAGTGGGAACAAAACAACTGGCAACGGAAGGGTAAACC
>VXAB01001240.1:7037-20544 GCA_013399175.1 Odontophorus gujanensis
CTGTCATTATGACTAAAAAAATTACCAAATAAGGAGTATGCTCTTTTTCCTCTTTTAATTTAAGATGTTCAGACTTCTTCTAAATCACAAGGACTTATTTACACGTTTTCTGGTGAAAATTGACATGAAAATCAAGAAATTCTGAAATACACAGAAATCACAGAAAGATCAGAAATTCCTTTCAGATTAAAGATAAATAATGAAGGACTTAGAAAGTATTTGAAAATTATTCATTTTGTAAGAGTTACAGTATTAAAACATGAGAATGAAAAGGGCTAATGGTTTGGTTAAGAAGTGTGTGTCTGAAAATTAAATATTACATCACTGTATCCACACTTCAGCATGCAAGCTTATATCAAGATGACAAAGAACAAAATACAGTGTCTTAAGGAGAGTTGTGCTAATTTTCTAGCTGAGAATCTGACATTTTTTCTGTAGATGTAAATGAACTACTGGAAAATGTCCGTGGACATAGGGTTTCAAATATTTTTTACTAATCTACACATTTTCTAAGATCAGTTTCACAGGACATGCAATTACACAAGTGAATATAATGCTGGGATTCATAAATGGAATACCAAATTTGGGAAATACTTCTTATGTAGGGGTTAGCATCTTTTGATTTTATTAGATGAAGTTCCCCAAAAATTTAAATGTATGCAAGTGCACTACACATTGCTATATTTAGAACAGCATAGTTTTCGTAGAGCCAAAGTGAAGATTATACTGATTGACTTACAGAATATTTGTTATAGGAAAGCAACCAGAAAGATACAAAAAGATAAAGATTTTAAGAGAGTGAATTGCAGAAGTTCAAAAGTAAAAACACACTTGCCAGTGTGAAAGTATTTTTTGCCATTACCTATGGCTAATTATTTATCCTAGCTTTACATGCTACAAATGCAGACTAACAAGTTATATAATATCACTCAACAGAGAAAATAAAGGCTTCAGTTCACTCAAAAATGACTTGATAGGTAAAAAGTACGTAAAAATTTTCTAAGATGAAACAATTTACACAGTTTTATCAGAATGTTCAGAACAGTTTTTAGAGCTAGCTATGATATCCTTTTGTTCTCTTGTAACAAATATTAAAACTTGCTTTCCACATCTACGTTTGTTTATATTTGCTTCTGCAGTATTGTATATGAAATTAGAAATAATGTCAGTATCGGATTCTAGATCAGAATTCTTAGTAAACTAAACAGAATAATGACAGATTGTGGTCAGACATTATTTTTGTGCCCATGAAATTTTCTAGGCATCCTCTATCTGTGAACAAAATCACACCCTCAGACAAAATCGAAAATGATGAGATGTAAACAACATCATTTTTCTAACCAAAGTAATAATAATATTAAAAAAGTCAAACACAAAATTAAAGATAAATAGTGAAAATTCAAGGATCTCACACAACGGGGTTTACTCATGCATCATCCTAAATCAAAACTGTAGAGAAGGACAACAGCACTTACGTAGGAATAAATTTCCTTAAGATTGAAACAACTTCCAAAATTAAGCTGTGGTTTAGTTTCTGCCTTGGATTGTTGTCATAACATCTGCCAAAAAGGGGTGTACCTGCAAGCTAAGTGAAGTTCCTAGCTCCTAATAAGAGAGTTTTCTAACAATCATCACGATCGTTAAATAAAAGTGGGTGGTAATAGCCTAGACAGATTCCAATCTTGCAGTAAAATGACAGCCTTCCAAAATACTTTCTTTGGTAAGAAATACAAATGGTGAAAAATGAGAGTTACTTTACAAGCAATTAAGTATCCTTGTATTGAAATGATATTCATTCTAGCACCAACCTTCCACTGGGGTTTTTGTTTGTTTTACACATAGTAGAAGTGGCTATGTATCCCACACAATTATAACTTCATTATAATATTTCTCAAAAATCTTAGGTGAAAATGTACCCTACTGTTAAATAACACTGCATAATACTAATTACATAAGTACTTGTAGTGATATGATGGCAACAGGACCAGCACAATAAGAAGGTGTTACAAAGAAAGAAGGAAATGGAAGGTCTCCCATCACTGAGGATTGACATTTGCAGGGAAAACCTCCTCAAAGGAGAGATCTCCAACAAGAGATCCTTCCTTGCTGTCAGTAAGCACTTAAATGAGGTCTAAGAGGCGTTGAGCCTGGCTCCACCCCTTTCAGTCACACAGGTGCATTGCCTGTGCTCCCAGGACTGACTAGGTCTTTTCTCCAAGTGATCAATCAGAGGTTCAGGTTGTGACTCAACAATTTCCATACAGTATTTGAATCAGATTCGAGCTTTCTAATGCATACAAATTGTGTTGCCTTGTGTAAACAACTTCCTCATAGATTTTTACAATACATTGCTGATGAAAAATCTGAAGAAATAATGGTGGCTTTCTTAATTGTCTGAATCACTGTCAATATATTGACTTTCTGATAAACTATGTCAGTCACCTTCGAGAAAGTCTCCCTTGAAATATTTAAATAATGACTGCATGAGTTGAAATGTCTTCAAAGACTTTTAAAAATGAGATTCAAAATCTGATTCACTCACTCAGTCATTCACCAAAATAATGAGCAATACAAGCTATAGGATCAAAGATGCCACTGAAACTCTCTTACCTTAATAAATGTTACATGTTCCAAATGAAAGTTGAAACCTAATATTCTTATTATAATACATTCCACCATTTTGAAATATAAGATCCTTGTATATTAAATATTGTGACTAATGAAAAAATAAATGTAGTTTGTTATTGACTTCAAAAGCAGTAACTGTTTCCATCATTGATTCTGAGGCTTAGAGTATCATAAAACAGGGTAGACTTTCCTACAAAATCATGCTTGTTCCATGTCTGAGGCCACTGAAGTAGCTGATTAGCTCACATTCCTTGAAAGTGTGTTTGCCTGACTGAAGCGTTTATTTAGCTTGTCTGTTGTTTTGCCTAGATCAGTAGTCCCAGGAATATTCTAGGATTTTTTATTTTTACTGAGAAATCTCAGCATGTTGACTATGATGTAAGAAATTCTACTTACACTGGATAAGTTAATAAATGTCTGTTCTTTATGTACTTGTTCTAGTAAATCCCTCAGCAAGATTCTTTGAATTTCCCAACTTTTAGGAAGAAAAGCTTCAGTATTTTCTTATTTACTGAGGTAGACTTTAAAGCTCTCAGAATCAGATGCCAGTCATGTGGGACTTCTCAATCTTTACACAGGTATTTAATGAAATATTCTCATGAGTGAGGAGTTATGTTTTGTTTTAGTTTCAGGATGAAGGATTATATAGAAATGTTTCCTATGTGGACAGTTCTTAATAACTAGGACATTTTCAAATGCTGTTATATAAACACTCTGAGAATTTATGGGAAATTATGAAGACACTGACTGAATTTCTGTGGAATTCAGTTGCGCACGGATGCTTAACCATGACATTTAATTCAGGAGAGCTATACAATATTGAAATGACAGGTCACAATTTCTTTTAACATCTGACAAATACATAATATGTCTCTTTTATGTAGAAATTAATCATTTGCTGAAAGTCTTATCTTTCCCAATTATTCAAAACCCACTGTTTTAGTGATCTCTGAATAAAATGTTATTTATTTCTTCCTGTAATTTAGCTAAAGATAATGTTCCTGATGATTTCGCCATTTTAATACAAGAGGATTAGACTTCAGAGACAAAAAACACTGAAGTTTCATTTGGCCCTTCTCAGTTTCACCTGCCACTTTCTTCCTTTGAATTAATCTCCATGTACTTTGCTATTGTATAAATGAAATTTTGTAACAGTATAAAGTCTAATTTTCATCTGCCTTGTTCAAAAGTAGGAGAACTATTTTCATAAAATTGAGGTGAAATATTTCTATCCCAACATTTATCCAGTTCTGATACTTTTGTGACATGCAAAGGGGGATCTCATACGGGAGTAATACATTAACACCTCTTATCAGACAGTTTTTCTGCACTATTTACTTAAGTATAGTATACATCTTTATTTTTTTTTATTATTTTTTTTTTTTGGTGAAAGAGTATGCTTTTGTTTTTCAGGCTGAGAATGGAAATAATATAACATTTTAATATTTCAGTCTTTTTTAATGCCTAAATGCAGTCCATTTGACCTCTCTAAGAGTAAGATGCTTTAGTTGCCAAGTATTTGGATGTAGAGTATCTGTTTTGTAAAATGCTGAATTTATCCCTGATGAGACTTTATCAATTTAAAATCATCTTCTGTTTAGTAGCCCATATGGGCAACATACCTAGCTCAGTTAATCAAAGGAAAGTATTATTTATGATCTGTTAGTTTATTTATTTTTTTAAATACACATTAATAGCAGTTATTAGGACTAAACGTGCAAGAATAGACTGAATTTGAAATTGATGTGATAACGTTAGACAGAATGAGACAGGATAAAGAACTAATGCTCATTTGATATTATGTTCTATTTATATGAGTGCTCACAAGGGAAGGAAAAATATATTTCACCTCCAGAAGTAAATACAGTCATCTCATACTATTTACAATATATTTGAAGTGCATGAAAATAAAAATCTTCTGGAAATATAGGCAGTCTAAATGGAAGAAAGTCCGTCCTGTGAATTTAGTATCTACATCCAGGACTCACAGGATTATGATCCTGTTAAACACTAAGAGAAGTACCTACGAAATTGTTCTGTAAACTGTAAATATATCACTCTAATAAACAACATCTCTTAGCATAATTTCTGAAGAAAAAAATTGTTCATTACTTGGGAGAGGAACAAGAGCAAATGCCACTCTACTGTCATTTATATGACATGAAAATTAATGTTATAACAAAAATGGAAAGTAAATGAATGTTTAAAAGGCAAAATTTAGCTCAATATTGTGTGGAAGATAATTACTTATATTTTCAGTGTATCACAAGTCAATCAACTTTAATGAATTAAACATTTCAAAAGTTCAGAAAATATCCCATCATTGAATAGTCAGTTTAGTTATGAATATTGTATAAAATGAAGCAGTCTGCTTTTCAATTAGTATGTACACAATAGAAATTAAAATAATAAAACTATCTGTCTTAAACCAGCCTCCCAGTGTCCACCCCATTAACTTGACAGCCATGGTGGCAAGCTGGCAGCTAACAAAATGAGGTTGAAACTTTTCTGAGCTAAGAGGAAAAACTCATTACTTCAGAAGAGTTTGCGATGGCTAGGTGTATTCAATGAATTAATGCATTTTAAGGAGAATTACAACTTGTATGTTAACATTTTGACAAATGTTTATAAAGACTTAGTAATTATTTTTTAAAGAATTAAAATAGAAAGAATTAACACATTAAGACAAATTAAAAGATTTTTATTCCAAATGATTGGAAAAGGGGGAATATGACTCTTATTTTCAGAAGAAAGGAAAATAAAGAAAATCCAGGGAACTACACGGCAGATAATGGAGCAAATTATTCTGAAGGCCATTTTAAGACAAATGAAAATTAAAGATGAGGTGATTGGTGGTAATCAGCATAGTTTCACCAAGGGTAAGTCATGCCTGACAAACTTGGTTGACCTTTTATAAAGGAGTTTATAATGCAGAGGGTTGTCATTGGTGGTGCAGAATACGGTTGGAGGCCTGTAACCAGCAGTGTTCCCCAGGGGTCCGTGCTGGGTTCAGTCTTGTTCAACATCTTCATCAATGACCTTGATGAGGGGATAGTGGCCACCCTCAGCAAGTTTGATGATGATACAAAGTTGGGAGGATTGGCTAACACGCCTGAAGGCTGTGCTGCCATTCAGCAAGACCTGGACAGGCTGGAGAGCTGGGCAGTAAGAAAACGGATGAAATTTAACAAAAGCAAGTGTAGAGTCTTGCACCGAGGGAGGAATAATTGCATGTACCAGTACAGGNCACTTCTACAAAGTATTTGGCACTGTCCCACATGACATTCTGGTCGCCAAGTTGGAGAAAAATGAATTTGACTAATGGACAACTCACTGAATAAGGAATTGTCTGGATGGTCATGTGCAGGGAGTTGCAGTCAACTGTTCAAAGTCCAAGTGGAGCCAGATGATAAGTGGAGTTCCTTAAGGATTGGTCTTGAGACCAACTGGTTTTATTTAACATCTTTGTATCTGACATGGGCAGTGGGATTGGGTGTACCCTCAGATGACACTGAGCTGACTGATGCAGTTGACATGCTAATGGATATTTTCCAGAGAGATCTGGACAGGCTTGAGAGGAGGGCTCATGCCAACCTCATGAATTTCAACAAGGCCAAATTGCAAGATGCTGCATCTGGGTTGGGGCAATCCCAAGCAGAGATACAAGTTGGGCAGAAAATGGCTTGAGAGCAGCCCCGAGAAGATGGATTTGGGAGTGTTGATTGGCAAAAGATTCAACATGAGCTGGAAATGTACATTTGCATCCTAGAAGGCCAACCATATCTGGGGTTGCATCAAGAGAAGCATAACCAGCAGGTCAAGGGAGGTGATTCTGCCCCTTTATTCTGCTTTTATGAAACCAGCTGGAGTATTGTGTTCAGTTCTGAAACCCCTAAATCAAGAAGGACATACAGTTGTTGGAGCAGGTCCAGAGGAGAGCTATGAAGATGATCAGAGGGCTGGAACACCTCCCCTACGAGGATGGGCTAAGAGAGCTGGAATTCTGCAGCCTGGAGAAGAGAAGGCTACAAGGTGATCTTATAGCAACCCTCCAGTATGAGAAGGGGGCTGACAGAAAAGCTGGAGAGGAATTTTTTTGTAAGGGGATGTAGTGACAGGATGAGGGGAAATAGTTTTAAACTGGAAGAAGATAGAATTAGACTAGTTATTAGGAAGAAATTCTTTACTGTGAAGGTGGTGAGACACTGGAACAGGTTGTCCATTGAGGTTGTGAGTGCTCCCTTCCTGGAAGCATTCAAGGCCTGGCTGGATGGGGCTTTGAGCAACCTGTTATGGTGGGAAGTATCCCTGCATCTAGCAGAGAGGTTGGAACTAGCTGATCTTTAATGTCCCTTCCAACCCAAACCTCTCTATGATTCTATTATATTAGTGTGAAACTTCAAATCATCACACTCTTTCTAAAAATTGCCTCTCTAATTCTTGTGTTCAAACTGAAGCCAAACACAAAACTTTTTAGTATAATGCATGCAAATACTTCAATATATGAACATAATTTCATTATTAGTAATGAATTGGAGAATGAAGAGGGCCCAAAACCTTCTGAGACTGTTTGAAAACAAATGTATCTATATACAACTCCTTATAGATACAATATTTCTATTTTTCTGTTAGTTCAGAAGTGGGAAAAATCCTTCATCAGTGGTTGTTAGAAAATACAGTGGGAGGTAACTGAAGAAAATATATTTTATTTGTATGTGAGACAGGTAAAAAGAAAAGAGAATTTATCTGAAGATTACAAAACTAATCAATCAGGAAGTACAGAGTTGACAAGGAAATATTCTGATAGCCCTTTGTGTTCAAACATTGTAGCACACTCATGTCTAGTATATACAATTTCTACATCCCATAGAGACTCCTCAGTGCTTCCCAGATCGGCCTAGAAGCATCCACACCACACATTACAAACATCTGATATAACTCTCTGTTTTGCAACAAGGTTGTCCTGACATCCATCATACTCCCCAGATTTATGCATCATGATGTCCAATTGTATACCATAACAAATAATATGTTGACAGTCTCAAATATTTGATATATACGTTAATATTGATGCAGGTCTAAGTCACGGTGAAAAAGAGACTGGAAAGTACTGGATGAGTATCTAACATGCTATGATAGTCTTTTCTGAAGGATTTGGCATCTTTTTTATTTCCTTGAGACTGTAGGCTCTTATAGGAGGAGATCAGGCTGCTGAAGAAGACAGCAGGAAAGCTGCTTAAGAGCCTTTGACAGTTGAAGGCATGATGTGAAGAGGAGCAATGCAGTGCTGTGGGAGGCATGTTGCAACTGATGAATAGGCATCCAGACACAGCTTTGTTTTCATGGAGATACCTTGCAGCTTTTACTCCATAGCTATTCATTCTGGATCTTATGTATAACTGGTTAGGAGTAAACTGACAGAGTTTCTGTATCTTTATTGTAATTTTCCAAATGATTGTTCCTGACATCGGGAGTCTATGTATCTGTGCCTCCTTCACTTTTATCCGTGGAATGTCAGGTAACATTATGAGGAGAAATAGGCTACATGGTGGCTTATTTTGCTAAAACTGGAAAAGATTAAAGGAAAATTTACCTCCCCCATCTGGTAGAAGATAGTGCTGCAGTAGCAGAGATATGATTTTCTAAAATTTATTTCTTTCTAACTTGCTGCATCACTTCATTCGAAATAATATTCTTGAGTATCCAAGTGAAAATGTATTTTGCAGGTGAACTTTAAAAATTACATTCTCAACACAGTCTGTATGAGTACTCCTATCAGTTACAACTTGCCATCTTGAATACTCCTGCCCTGCAGAGCAATGATATATTTAGAAGTGTTAGTGCATAAAATGAGGATTTTTAGTGGAAAGAAAGGTTGAATGATCTTGCATGATGTGTGCCACAGTTTTCTTATATGCTATGGATATGGACCACTTGATTTGCGGTCACGAAGTTATTAAACTTATTTAAACTCCCAACTTGGATATTCAGTTTTCTTAAATGTCTGACGATTTCAGACTACTCTGCAAGTCACTGAATAATGAAACAGTGTGAATACAGAGATGAGGTGTTGATGGTTGGGACACAACAGTCTAGATGCAGCAAATGAAACCATAGAAGATATTTATCACTTTTTAAAGTTTTTGCCTGTAATGACGTAGAACATACAAATTGTTACTGAGTATATAAACATAAAGTAATTGTGACCATGTAAGTTTAACCAGTGATTTAATTTGGAATTTTCATCATTCTTATAAAAACAGATGTAAAAAAAGTCTATGCACTTAGATGAACTTCAAGTATGGTGTATTACTATTACATTCTTCTCACTTAAACAGAACAACGATCTTATGTAATTGTTCTTTTCTTTTCTTCTTGATCTCAGAGAGATGCTTCTAGTTCATCTGTTTGATGTCATCAGCTTTATGTTCAGTTAGGGAAGAATGTAATTTGTGTCAAAATGTACAACCTGTTAGTGTCATGGTTTTATGATTTTTGGTACTGGTATTCCACATCATAACATCATGTAGTGCATTTAGAATTAAAGAGTTAATGCTCCAGCTCCATGGATCATCGATAGTTCCAGGTATACCTGTCTCAGAAGAGAAGAAGAACTACATTCCCCAGAGGACTTTGCGATGCTTTCCTTTTTATGTGTTTCCACTCAGAGGGAAAGATAAAAACTGTCTGCGATCACGGGACACTCTCTTNACCCTCCAGTATGAGAAGGGGGCTGACAGAAAAGCTGGAGAGGAATTTTTTTGTAAGGGGATGTAGTGACAGGATGAGGGGAAATAGTTTTAAACTGGAAGAAGATAGAATTAGACTAGTTATTAGGAAGAAATTCTTTACTGTGAAGGTGGTGAGACACTGGAACAGGTTGTCCATTGAGGTTGTGAGTGCTCCCTTCCTGGAAGCATTCAAGGCCTGGCTGGATGGGGCTTTGAGCAACCTGTTATGGTGGGAAGTATCCCTGCATCTAGCAGAGAGGTTGGAACTAGCTGATCTTTAATGTCCCTTCCAACCCAAACCTCTCTATGATTCTATTATATTAGTGTGAAACTTCAAATCATCACACTCTTTCTAAAAATTGCCTCTCTAATTCTTGTGTTCAAACTGAAGCCAAACACAAAACTTTTTAGTATAATGCATGCAAATACTTCAATATATGAACATAATTTCATTATTAGTAATGAATTGGAGAATGAAGAGGGCCCAAAACCTTCTGAGACTGTTTGAAAACAAATGTATCTATATACAACTCCTTATAGATACAATATTTCTATTTTTCTGTTAGTTCAGAAGTGGGAAAAATCCTTCATCAGTGGTTGTTAGAAAATACAGTGGGAGGTAACTGAAGAAAATATATTTTATTTGTATGTGAGACAGGTAAAAAGAAAAGAGAATTTATCTGAAGATTACAAAACTAATCAATCAGGAAGTACAGAGTTGACAAGGAAATATTCTGATAGCCCTTTGTGTTCAAACATTGTAGCACACTCATGTCTAGTATATACAATTTCTACATCCCATAGAGACTCCTCAGTGCTTCCCAGATCGGCCTAGAAGCATCCACACCACACATTACAAACATCTGATATAACTCTCTGTTTTGCAACAAGGTTGTCCTGACATCCATCATACTCCCCAGATTTATGCATCATGATGTCCAATTGTATACCATAACAAATAATATGTTGACAGTCTCAAATATTTGATATATACGTTAATATTGATGCAGGTCTAAGTCACGGTGAAAAAGAGACTGGAAAGTACTGGATGAGTATCTAACATGCTATGATAGTCTTTTCTGAAGGATTTGGCATCTTTTTTATTTCCTTGAGACTGTAGGCTCTTATAGGAGGAGATCAGGCTGCTGAAGAAGACAGCAGGAAAGCTGCTTAAGAGCCTTTGACAGTTGAAGGCATGATGTGAAGAGGAGCAATGCAGTGCTGTGGGAGGCATGTTGCAACTGATGAATAGGCATCCAGACACAGCTTTGTTTTCATGGAGATACCTTGCAGCTTTTACTCCATAGCTATTCATTCTGGATCTTATGTATAACTGGTTAGGAGTAAACTGACAGAGTTTCTGTATCTTTATTGTAATTTTCCAAATGATTGTTCCTGACATCGGGAGTCTATGTATCTGTGCCTCCTTCACTTTTATCCGTGGAATGTCAGGTAACATTATGAGGAGAAATAGGCTACATGGTGGCTTATTTTGCTAAAACTGGAAAAGATTAAAGGAAAATTTACCTCCCCCATCTGGTAGAAGATAGTGCTGCAGTAGCAGAGATATGATTTTCTAAAATTTATTTCTTTCTAACTTGCTGCATCACTTCATTCGAAATAATATTCTTGAGTATCCAAGTGAAAATGTATTTTGCAGGTGAACTTTAAAAATTACATTCTCAACACAGTCTGTATGAGTACTCCTATCAGTTACAACTTGCCATCTTGAATACTCCTGCCCTGCAGAGCAATGATATATTTAGAAGTGTTAGTGCATAAAATGAGGATTTTTAGTGGAAAGAAAGGTTGAATGATCTTGCATGATGTGTGCCACAGTTTTCTTATATGCTATGGATATGGACCACTTGATTTGCGGTCACGAAGTTATTAAACTTATTTAAACTCCCAACTTGGATATTCAGTTTTCTTAAATGTCTGACGATTTCAGACTACTCTGCAAGTCACTGAATAATGAAACAGTGTGAATACAGAGATGAGGTGTTGATGGTTGGGACACAACAGTCTAGATGCAGCAAATGAAACCATAGAAGATATTTATCACTTTTTAAAGTTTTTGCCTGTAATGACGTAGAACATACAAATTGTTACTGAGTATATAAACATAAAGTAATTGTGACCATGTAAGTTTAACCAGTGATTTAATTTGGAATTTTCATCATTCTTATAAAAACAGATGTAAAAAAAGTCTATGCACTTAGATGAACTTCAAGTATGGTGTATTACTATTACATTCTTCTCACTTAAACAGAACAACGATCTTATGTAATTGTTCTTTTCTTTTCTTCTTGATCTCAGAGAGATGCTTCTAGTTCATCTGTTTGATGTCATCAGCTTTATGTTCAGTTAGGGAAGAATGTAATTTGTGTCAAAATGTACAACCTGTTAGTGTCATGGTTTTATGATTTTTGGTACTGGTATTCCACATCATAACATCATGTAGTGCATTTAGAATTAAAGAGTTAATGCTCCAGCTCCATGGATCATCGATAGTTCCAGGTATACCTGTCTCAGAAGAGAAGAAGAACTACATTCCCCAGAGGACTTTGCGATGCTTTCCTTTTTATGTGTTTCCACTCAGAGGGAAAGATAAAAACTGTCTGCGATCACGGGACACTCTCTTTCCTTTGGGATCCACTCAGCAGTGGGTGCTCGCTGCTGTCTCGCCTACAGCGTTTAGTGTAAGGCCTTCAGTTTGTTGGACACTCTCTCTTGCTCATTTTATTTGATTTATTAGCTTCAATTCCAATTATATTGTATTATATTGTATTATTTTGCTTTCTGATATCTATTTAGTAAATTAGCTTTCCTCCTCAGACTGTTGCCACTGTTTTGTTTCTAGGCCCATCTCCCTTTTCCCTTTTTCCTTTCCCCCTTCCCCTTTCCTGGGGCGTGGGTCCGTGGGTCCCCTGCACCAATCGTCACGGAACCGGGTCGAACCTGCCCGTAAACCGTTGACAGTTAGAAACAGTTTTCAGAAACTTCCAATTCTTGCCTATTTCTTCAACTTCCATGTGCAAGCATTGTGATTTTAATTGTGTGACATACATATTCCTTCAGAATTGATTTCATACCATCATTTTAAAAATATTTAATTTTTTTTTTTTGAAAGGAAATTGGATGGATATGATGGTGTTCTTCACATCACTGATGAATAGAAGTGTTTTAATTTAGTTTGCTAACCAAATGTTTCACTAATTATGATTAAGTGAAATTTCAAATCCTTGTTTGACTGTGGTTTCCATGACAAACAAGTGGATCGTGAAGAAAATATCAAAAAATTGTATAGAAACTACTATTGGTATATCCTTCATCTCATGTCTTTTCTAATGGAGAAGTGAAAAAAGAATAAAAGACAAATTACTTGAGACTTAAAGTAAAATATCTCAAAATATTGATATGAAATTCAAAATCCTAATTTCTTTGATGAACTTAAAAAGTATCAAAAAAACTCTGATATGTTTCAAACTTTCACCCGCAGGTTTAAATCGATATTCTGTTATATTTTAATCAGTGTATGAATGTGTGAGAAAATTAATAATTACATATGTACACCATTATATATTTTTGTAAACACTTTTTGCTTACTTTAATCCATACGTAATATTTTTCCCTTAAGATAATATTGAAAACTTTACTCAAAACCTTGGAATAAAATTAAACCATGTGATTGTTATACTTACAAAATGTGAAGCATCATGAATTCCACAGAAACATAAGATTGGATTCAAGATTTTATTTTATTTTTTCTGAATAATAAAGTCTTTATTGATTATAGTGGAAACTAAATATATAGTTGCCCTGTGTTGTCTGTATTTTTTCAAGAACATTAGAATTTCAGGAATGAATTTCTCTATGTTACATCCAAGTCTCTGAGAACAAAATGGATTTTTTTCCTATTTCCTGTCACCTAATACTCTAATAAAACCCACAGGATGCTAATCATGTCTGAGTACTTGACAAAATTTGCAAAATAAATTAAAAAAATTCTTATTTGTATTATCTCTCATTTTGCATTTCACTTCGCATCTTGCCCTTGGACTCTTTCATCTGACTTGAGTCATGAGTTAGTAGACTGACCATAAAATCATAGAACTACTTAAGTTGGAAAGGACCTTAATGACCAT
>VXAB01001245.1:0-18937 GCA_013399175.1 Odontophorus gujanensis
CTGGGTCCTCCTCCTGCAGGTCCAAAAACTACTGGGCCACCTCTCCCACTGCTATCACAGGGGTGTAGGAAACAGCCATTTTGACATCACAGTGAGGAGTTCCATTTCACAGAGGATCCTCCAGTTGTCCAATATGGTCTTGAGAGGACTCCTCAGAGAACATAACATTGCACAGAGTCCGGCTTAAACCTTCTTGCATCCCTGTAGGGATACCTGCCCCCACTGCATCCCTGCAGTGCCTGTATCCCAATGCACACCGCACGGGGAATAAACAGGAAGAATTAGAAATCTGCGTGTGCTTACAGGGATGTGATCTCACTGCGATCGCGGAGACATGGTGGGACAGCTCACATGACCTTACTGCTGTCGTGGACAGCAGTATGCTCTTTAGGAAAGACAGGCTGGCAAGGCGAGGTGGTGGAGCTGCTCTTTCTATGAGAGAGCAACTAGAATGTATAGAGCTTCACTGGGGGGGGGAATGACGAACAAGTGGATAGCTTGTGGGTAAGAATTAAGGAGCAGGCTAACGTAGATGATGCTGTTGGGGGTGTGTGCAACAGCCCGCATGATCAGGAGGAGGAAGTGGACGAGGCCTTTTACAAACAGTGGGATGTTAAAAACAAGAAGGGGTTCGATAGGTACGCTGGCCAGAAGAGGCAGGCCAAAGAGAGCGTACCTCCCTTCATAAAAGAGAAAGGAAAACTGGTTATGACAGATATGGAGAAGGTTGAGGTACTAAATGAGTTTTTTGCCTCGTTCTTCACTGGCAGCCAGGATTCTTGCATTTCTCATGTCCCTGAGCCTCTAGGTGGGAACCTGGGGACTTAATCCCACCTCCCCCAATGCCCCAGCTGTAAGGGCAGAGCACATCTGAGACCACCTCATGAGACTGAGTGTATACAAGTCCATGGGGCTGGATGACATGCACCCCAGGGTCCTATAGGAGCTGGCTGATGCAGTTGCTTATTATATTAGAAGAGTTGTGGCTGTCAGGCAAAGTCCCTGGGAACTGGAAAAAAGGTAATGTCACTCTCCTTTACAAGAAAGTGGAACAGATCCTCCTAGAAGGCTTGCCTACGTGTTAGGCTACAGTCGGTGGAGAACATTTATGGGCATTCGCTAACGCTGTGAAATGACAAGAGAGCAAGTTCCCACCTGCCCTTTGAGTGGCTGTACCTCCAGAGTTGCTTTCTGCATGCACTCCACTTGGCCAGTCAACTGCTACGTGTGTCATTCCTGTCCTCACAGCTATTTCATTTCAAAGTTCTCTGCTCACGCACAAATGGTCAGTGTTGTATTTCACAGTCGTCCTAGGATGAGGTACGAAGTACAGTGCAGAAGAGCAGTTCTTTAAGCTGCTGTAACTCAGCTGTACTTTGCCGTGTGTCTGTGCCCCTAATTCAGGCAGAATCTCAGTATCCTGAGTTGTGGTAACATGAAAAGCAAAGTGTAGAAGCAGGGATTTTGATATATATTTTAATATAAAAACATTTATTTCTGGTGTACCTCGAAGGCCTGCAGGAATCAGAAGCTTTTAGATATTGTGTGGATATACTCCAATTTAAACACTCCGAGAAATGCAAAACCAGTTCCAATAACAGAAGACCAAGAGTAATGATCAATTCCAGTTTATAAGCTGGAAAACCTGTAAAACTAGTAAGTCGAGTTCCAGAATGTTGCCCATCTATTTAGAGGTTTGCTTTATACCTGAAGTTGTTTAAGGTGGGACATTTTTTTGTGTTTTTCCTGTGCTTAGCTAATCCAGAGATACACAAGGAAAATAGACTTACAATTGCTCTTCAATCCAAGTAGACAGGAAAGTCTCAATACACTGCGGGTCCAAATCTAGTTGTCTTTAATAGTAACCTAGATTCCACGTGAGAGGGAAGGAAGGAGCAGGACAAAATTAGAGGAAAAGGAAAATCCTTCCCCTGAAGGTGGGTGTTTTGATATGACTTTGCACAGGATCTCCGGGGTCTGTTCTCTGGAAATGCTGGTGCCAGTGCAGCCATTAGGCCTTCGGGTCCCTTTCGTGCAGTCCCACATGTGCACAAACAAGCCTGTAAGCCCACTCAGTGCAGCACATACTTACTTACTTACAGGCAGCTGGTCCCTGCTGTCGGTAATCCCAAAGCACTTGTAGCTTGAGGGCATCCCGCGGCACATCCTGAATCATGACCTCAAGCCAGTCTCTCTGCACAGTTTCTCAACAGGGGTCCAGGCTGACCTGCTGTGCCAGGCTTACATCACCTGAAGGCAAGGCTGAAGGTCAGCAGGAGTGAAAAGAAAGCAGCTGAAGAGACACAGTACCTTGTTTATTTATAAAAAGTAGTTTCATCTGCCTGCCAACTGTAAAAATTCATTGTGCTAGGATTTATGCATAACGCTATCAGCACAGATTCCTGTAGTCTTCACAGTAACCTGCATTTCTTAGGCTTATGCGCAGAGGGCGCTCTGAAGACTTCAGTTGCCGGAGAAGGGCTCGGAAAACAAAATTTGAAAAACAAAACGCGGGCGCCACTTGCTGGGGTAGCAAACACTGAGCACAAGAACTCCGCTGCTCCTCACTCCGCACGGTAAGGAAGCGGCGCTGCCATCTGAGGGACGGGGACGTTCAATTCCTATGCATTCTTGTTGTATAGTTCAGGGTAGCTGCCCAACGTATTATGTCAGTCCATTGCAGGTGATCAGAAGCCTCATCTTTTTTAGTTAATTGTTTCCCGTGCCTGACTTTTGTCCACTCTGGAAATGTACTGATGGAAATTTGGATCGAGTACATCTCAAGGTATTTGCATGTAAGCCGGAAAATGTAAGTATGCACATGTAAGCTCACCTAGGAGCTACACGTGCATACTTCCTCCCCTCCCTGCACGTTTCAGGCAAGTTCTGAAGCAGCTCTGCGTTCTTGTTAGAGCTGAAGCCAGAGGTTAGAATTGAATGTCTCAAAGTACTCAAAGAATTCAGATGGATATAATTTATTGACTTTGAAGTTCATCTTAACAGGATTTAAAAAGACACACCGAATGGGTTGAAAGAATTAATCATTTATTTTAAGCAGTGGAACATTTGATTTTCACATAGTGTTTATCTGGAAATGGCAAGACCTGATAGTGCCAAATACCGACTTTTGGAAAATCCAGCAATGAGGCTTTGCAGTAATTGGGATAGATATCCTAATATAACCTGAAGAGCGAACTTAAACAAATATATATATATATAATAATAAAAGACTGTACTCCTTTTTTCAAAGCCTTGATCATGTTTTCCATCTGGTCCAGTTTACATCCCATCTGTTGATGAGGTGAAGAATTGCCTCTTCTACATGGAATCATTTCCTTGAAGGTGAAGACCTTTCCATGCTTCCTGAGGAACCATCAAATAACAGCTGATGTAGCATTACTGCCTTCAAGGATTTCTGCATCTCTGTTTATTTTTTTCTAATAAAAAAATGGGAACTGATTTTGATAAATCACATTTAACCTCAACCTTGTATAGTTTTATACACACATGGAGTATTGGCCAGTGAAGCAGTCTTTCCAGGACATACTGCAGTAATCCATGCCTTGGTGCTTTCAAGAAATTGCCATTTGTCATTTCAGTATGATTCACTTGAACCTGTTTTTATTTTCCCCAGGATTCTCCAGGGGATGCCTATGTTGCAAAAACAGCCATTTGAACATTCAGTTAGTTAACAATGATAAGCCTCTAACAACACAGGATAAACGTATCCTTGATAGGTTTGACATGACTGTGAAGGAAGATACTCTCTGAAGAAGAATGTAACGCTTACAAACAACGTGGTTTATTCAAGTATTTCACCTAACTACACATTCCTCTAATATCAAGCTGAGTTGCTCAGCTTGAAAAAGTAGAAGTTTCTTATTCAGAAAGAAGAGCCAAAGTCAGTAAGGGATCAGCTATTGTTGGTGGCAGTACAAAACCATGCAGGCCTTCCACGAGGGGCCACCACCTGCTTAAGGAATGGCACTGACTCTCACAGCTTCTTGAGGTCCTCCCTCCCCTCCTCTCTTTCGTAAGGACAGAGAACAAGGAAAAATGCACATACACATCAGCAGTTTCCAGGGCATATTACCTGGAGGTGTGCCACGGGTTACGTGGTATTCCTTGAGCTACAGATCTCAGTTCTGTATATTGGGAAATAAGTCCAGGAGGGGAGGGGAGTGCTAACCAAGTGCTCTCCAAGCAATCTGGGGCCAAAAAGTAAAAATCAGTGAGGAAGGATAGTGCTTCATTTTGTACAAGTGAGAAGTGAGAGTCCAAGAGCTGTACTCAAATGTTCAAGGGGGTTCTTTGCAGACTGCCAAGTTCAGGGTGGAGTTTTGGCTCTAATTCTCTCCTTCCAGGCTCACCACCTTAATGCAACTATTTACAACTCAGTTTAACTTCGAAGCCTCACCAACTGCTTTAAAACAGGTCTGTATATGGTGACCAAGAAAATAGTATCTTTTGTTAGTAGGTTCAATTGTGGATATGGGGGTCTTCAGTGTTTTGGAACTTCATCTGGGGAAGTGAATGAGGGAGTCAGAAGACTTCAAGAAAAATCAGAAGATCCACACTCAGTGAACTTACAGAACTTAAAACAGAGCACTGGCACAGGCTGCACAGAGAGGGGGTGGAGTCTCCTTCTCTGGAGACATTCCAGACCCGCCTGGACGCCTACCTGTGCAACCTGGGCTAGGGAGCTGCTTTGACAGGGGGTTGGACTCGATGATCTCTGGAGGTCCCTTCCAACCCCTACAATTCTGTGATTCTGTGAACTCAAATGCACTGATTTGAAGTGATTACCATCAGTTTAAGACACAAAAGAACACCCAGCATTACTAAACATTTTTGCTTAAATGCTGAGAATTACCTTCTATGTTTTACATTCTGTCTTGCTTAATAAGAAGTCTGCATATGTATTTTATAAGTTAATCTAAAATTTCCAACGTTTCAAAAACTATCTGGCCACTAAGCCTACATGTAGTGAACAGAATGAAAAAAAGCAAACAGACTGTACAGTGACTGATGTCATTGTGTTTTAAAATAACCCATTTGTAACTTACAGACGTGTGAGAAATAACTGGTATGCGCTTTGTTACATGGAGAGGGGACCACAGAGTAGCAGGCCAATGATCTTTCTTAAAGAGGACTGTGCCCCTTGTTCATATATGAGTGGATAATTTCCAGCAGCAGCAACAGGCAACACAGAGTACACTTTCTAAAATATTCAAACAAATGTTCTCTTCCAATAAAACAGCAGATGATTAGCTGATGTGGTTGCATTTACAGCAGTTTTTCAGCAGCTGCAGTTGCTTTCCTAATTCTGCTCTACCAAGGAACCTCAGCCTTGATCTGGAAGTCTGACAGAAGACTCTATGATTTAGTGTGTCCTTATTTCACACAACCAGCCAGCCTCAGTTCACCTTAGCTCCTCTGTCAGTGCAAGTCTTAACAGTAGCTTCTGCAGTATGGATTCAACCCATTCAGGGATCTGGCTGAAGGCAACAGTTTTATTTCAGGGAATGTTCCTGAGAAGAAATTAGCAGGACTCAAGATTATTCACAAGTCTGGCGAGATTCCAGAAGACAGAAGATCTGACCACCTCAGAAGAGCGCTCATATCCCATTGCCATCTGTTTTCCTTTCTCTGAACAGCAGCAGGAACATCACCACCCAGAAATGAACAATGTCACCATCAGAGACAAGTTTGATGGCAACTAATGTCTTGGTAAATTGTACAGACCTTTTCTAAACGGATCAATCAGTTATGCTCTGAAAATTTTTAATGAAGTGGAATAACGGATAGCCTACAAATTTATCTTTCCTTTATATCCTTTCACCTCAGGAGTATCGGTTCAGTTCATGACGAGGCACTACTACTGTCACGTATATGTGGCTCATGTTAGAGGGCAGAATGTGGCAATATAGCTGTTCAGAAACCTCTAAGGAACCAAAAGAACATTTCAACATATCAGGCATTCTAGATTATTGGACAACTTAAAAACTACTCTGTCAAAAGTGCTATGTTAAGAGACTACTGGAAAAGGTTAGTATACAAGTGACTAATCCTTCAGTGAAACAAATTCATACGCAGCAAGGAACTGGGCAGAACCTTTTGATTTCAGCCAATGAAGAGTTAAGTGTTAAGAAACTGATCTGTTAACAAGAGATACCAAAGCCAGTAGTACTGTGATTGCCACACATTAACTTGCAGAACACCAAAGCTGAGAACTGGAATGGAACCCTGCCTCGATATGTTGCATTTAAGTTGGTCTAACTTACAAATCCTTAAAACAGAACAATCCCCTGCATCTAGCTCCTTTTACTGAATCTGAAATAAAATAAAAAAGCTTATAAAAATTCTTCCTATGTTTTCTCCAGCTCTTAAATTGATCCAAAAAGCCGATGATAAAATTTCTAAAACCTGCAAAGGCAGTGGGATATAACTAATGTATTCCCATGCCTGAACTCAGGTTTAACTACTTGTACTCAAATCACGCATCTTCAAATCCCTAATGACTGAACTGATAGCATCAATTATCTAAAAGGCTGCATCCAATAAAACATGGCTTTCTGACATTTTCATGGTACATGATATTACATACACATTAGGAGAATGCTGGTTCTGCAACAAATATTGATATGTACACAAGGAATGATTTAGAGCGCTGTGATTTAGAGTACCCTGTCTTCCATAATAAACAGAGAATATATCCCAGCACAATCTTTATCCAAAGCTCTGCTTTTTGGTTTTGGTGGTTGTTTTCTTTTTTCTTTTTCTTTTTTTCTTCAGGTATGATTTAATCTGATTTCTGAAGTTAGTTAACAGGAGCATAAAATACCTCACAGCACTCTCCTTTAAAGAAATACACTGGGGGAAGCGATGACTGGTAAGACGTACTTGGTAACACTGTAGTCTATCTTTGTATTTCATCTTCCATGGAAAAATGCTCAAGAGCATTATTTTCCTTAATGTGCTGTGGGCTTAAAATCAACCCTCAAGGGTTTCTATTGCTTTTCTTGTTGCCAGAGCAACAAAGCAATACTCACCTAAATATCTGCCAATGTAAGTATCAATTTACAAGCTGAGATGAATTTTCAGCCGCTAGCAGATGTCACTAACAGCATTTTACTATAAACTAAATTTAAGTGGCAAAGGAAAAGTCAAAGAAAACTCAAGAATACACTACTATTTCATTTGTCCTACTTGATTATTGCTCACATAATTCAAGTATTTCTATTAAAATGTCTTGACCAATGACGTTCAAAAAGGAAGGGTAAAACTGAAAGGCTTTTATGTAAAATCTTCTATGCTAAGAAGACTTCATGAACAACTCAGAGCAACTCTAGCCTGTCATCAGAAGCATGCCAGGAACCTTCCCATTCAATTCCTTCCTGCAACTCCTCACAGTGAGGAGATAGGATGGGAGAAGGAAACAGAAGAAGTTAAAAACAGAAGAAGTTAATATATTCTGAGAGCATACAACTGTTGGTGCTTTCTGAACTGAAAAAGGGCTCCTTGTTTACTACTAAATCAATCCAAACATGCACAACATGTTTCTGTTTGAAACAGGTGATAGAAGCAGTACTTTCATTACTATACGATACATGAAGGAATGCAACGTTGAAAAGGTTTGTTATGCATCAAACCAAGCCCAGGAGGACCACGTGGAACTGAATCCCAGAACTGGGAATGAAGCTGCAAAGAAAACCCAAAGGAGCAACATTCTGTTATAAAGTGTACTGAAAATCCTGATTGAAAAGGCATGAAGTAAGAAGTTAAAAGACATGAAGGAAGATGCATACAGAAGGTATATTAGGCAGAAAACACCTGAACTCTGTATTTCTTATGTTCCTTGCAATTGTTTTTCTCCCCTTAAAAGGCAGAGCAGGAATGTGGCAAACTCAAAACTCCCTCCCACTTCCAACTCTTAATTCTAAGATAAATCATTTTCAGATGTTAGATCAAAACATTAATCATTTTACCCTCTGCAGTCAAGCAGTTTGGAAATGCAGGAATTAAAAACAGAACCACAGGCACTTCTAAGTTATGAAGTGATATACACATTATAAAAAACAGTGGTGCTTTATTTTCAGATGCGCACCTCTGTAAAAGCACCATCTCAGAAAAAAAAATAAAATAAATATTCACTTATTCTATGCAGAGTCAGAAGCAAAGGCAGTGTGAATCAGAAAGCTGCAGGAAGGGATTACAGGCAGAAAAATTTCTAGGTGATGGATTGCGAGATTTTGAGCTAAGCTCCTTTTTTACAACTTCCTTGTTACTCACAGATTTGTAAACTACCCTGCTATTGAAATGCAAAGGATTTTTTTTTCTGTTATTTTTCCAAGAGATGACTTGTTATCACTGGACTGTTCGACCCTGCACTGTTTATCTTCTGAACTCACTATGCAAATGCTCTAGAAAAGCAGCGGAGGTACAACGCTCGCTGACTTAAAGACATGAAAAATTGTTCTATCAGCAAAGAAAATACTGTGTTCTGAACTCAGCATTAAAATCCAGGCTTGCACAGTGTAGGCCTGGTCAAATACATTCCTTCTTGATCTCTCCCACTATTGTTTTCAGTCTTACTGCACGTTTGTGTTCAGACAGTCAGTACAGAAATTTTTCATTTGCCTGTCACACCAATAAAGCTGAACTAAACCCCCCAACTGCTGCTCATGTTCAAAAACAAGCCAGCACTGAGATTTTCACTTCACAGTCTGTCTGTGAAGAAAGACTTTTCTCTTGAACTTCTACATTGCTGAGCTCAGCAAAAACGTGTTGTCTTTTTCATTTTCTTGTTTCCTTTTCACTACACACCCACTAGAAATAGGAAAAGACGCAACAGAACATGTACCTTAGGTTTACAGTATCTATACATATGCAATCCAGCCTTTTCTAAATATCAGTCATCCTGAATTGAAAAACAAAAACAACAAAAAACCCACAAAATTACCACACAAAACCCCCCAGCAGGGGGAAAACTGAAAAGCTTTTTCGTGCACCAAAGTAGAAGGTTGTTAAGTGTTAATTTCTCTAACATCAACTACTAAGAAGTGCAGGAGTTACACTTGGCCGCATGGGACATCGTGTGTTTTAAGACCAGATCCAAGTCACATGCTTACCAGTGGTAGCATCCTTGTGAATTAAGAGAGGTAGTCTTGTTTTACACTAAGGCTGAACAAGTTTGTTTCCCAGTTTTTACCTCCTCAAACTAGTTTGCAATGACACTTGGGAATGGTGACCCCTCAAGTGGCAGCAGACATCTTGAGGAACGAAAACCCAAACCATCATTTCTTCTTGACCTCAGCTGCTTTAACTGCTGCATGTGGCTGATCTTTCTCTTTCCCCCACACCATAAGCACAGCTTCAAAATGAACTGATGTAAACACAATGCAGTATTCATTTAATGTGATTAGTAACAAAGGTTATTATTTTTTTCTACAGTCAGGGTTTGATCAGTTAGAAAATTCTGATAATTCCTTTCTTGTTATGAAAGAAGGATGGAGAATTTTGTTCAGCTAGTGGAAGAACGTCATGGTGTAGGGTTCTCTTTTCTTAAAAAAAACAACAACAAAAAAGATACTACTGGGAGCATAAAGGCTCATTGTACTGTAGTAGCAAATCCAGTACCGTAGCACTTCAGAGGTGGCTAACAGTGCTTTGGTTCAGAATCAGTGTTAGAAAATAAAGCTTAAAAAGTTATGACGCAGAGTTATTTGGAGGGCTTTCCACAGCAATTTGTAATGGATGTAGAAAGGACTGAGGCATTGGCTTCTTCCCCATGGCAAAGTACTTTGTCCTTCATTCAGTTGAAGTCCCAGGTTTCACCATCAAGTTTCTCATTTCCATCGATGTCGCACCAAGGACGACTCATCGTTGACCACATCATTGTCAGTGTAGCGACGCTGGCACCGCGGTGGAATGAGCAGCAGGATGATCAGTACAAGGAGGATAATCCCACACAGGCTCATGAGAGCATAGGAGGCAATCCACAACACTGGCTCATGGAAAGTAATGCTAGAAACACAGTTGCTTGCAACATCTGTGGTTGTGAAAGGGCCTTCAATCTCAGACACTGGAGAGCCATCAACCTCTGAGAATTACAAGAGGAGAAAAATTAAGTCTATAAGTCGCCATTTAAATGCAAGTAACAAGATCTAGCCTAAACACCTATAATTTAACTCAGGTGTCCCACAGCCAACTTAAAGCCCCAGCCACTGGATCACATTCTCCTTCTGAACTAAACTTTCAGAAATGTCATTTTAATGAGGCTTAAAAAACCTACAGCATCAGTACGCTGTTGAGGGCCTGGAGAGATTTTGTTGTTTCTGGCATTCGCAACAAGGGTAAGAGCGCCTGAGGGGATTCTTACATCTTCTGTATTAGCTGCCTCCCAAGGTTTTAGGCAGTTGTATGCAGGTTTATTAGCTTCACAGATACTTTAAAGGACCAAATTCTAGGCAGAAAGCAGCACCAATAGCCTTGGGAGTGGTACACTGAGATGAAAATTAAGAAGGAAGGGGAGATAAAGCAGGAGAGTTCGGGAACAGCTGCCCAGAAAAGGGAAGGGTGGAAGGGATGGTCAGTGCCAAGTGAGGAGTTCAGAAGTGGTGTGTGGAGCTAAGAGGGAAAAGCTAACAAGCAGGTCAAAAATGGAGATGACAAAGCTAAAACAAGAATCATGAAGGAGCGACTCGGCAGCTGTTTTTGAGCAACCATCCATCTTGGTACATCACACTCTTCCTGATTTGTTTCATTACCACCACAAGCTGGTACTTGTTAGACCAGTATTTGCTGGAAAGGGTTCTGCTGCCCATGGTTGTCACAGTAACCAAAGTAGTAACTAAGCTCCCCTGAGCTGTGGACGGGGCTATGTATGTTGTAAAGGCAGAGCAAGGGAGTTGCCTGGGGCAACAAAATATTCAGGATATTTTGTACCTGCAGGCCTGTAGCTGGGGAAGGATGCACCTTCCAGCTTGCTTGGGGCGACTAGGAGCCTGCACTTTAGTGCTCTCTGCATTTTAACACACTTTCCAAATGGCCATCATTCACTTTTCTAGTGGAATACTCTAAGACACATTTAGGTATTTCTTGTAAAGACCTCAGTTTTAAGGTTCTTGCCTCATTCCTTGTTTATTTTACATACAGACACACACTTACCAGATCTTAAGTGGCCCTGCCTACTGTAAACATTATCTCTCCTTTACACTTAGCTTTGACAAGTCTCATGAAAGCACACTTGAAGAGATTGGCACAGAACATCCTTGGGAAGGAAGATGGGAGACTTAGTATTCAGTTCCTGGCCTCCAATGATCTCTTATTATTTAAAGGTTCAATTCTTACTAGAATTAGTTCAACTTACGGCGGGGTGCTAAATGAGGGGGGCAGTCCTGCTGGCTCACAATCTTGTCCCTAGAGACAGGCTACAGATGTGGGAAGACTTCTTCAGTGGCAGAACACTATTAGAGAGAGCTGCACGAAACCTAAGGCTGCATTCACAAACTTTCTGACACCAGTAATAACCAAACATATACTCTCTCAACTCATCAGACCAAAATAAAGCAGCTGCTGCACCCTGTATAATCAACATTTCTTTGCCAAGACACTGGTGTTGCACAGATCCGGCATGGGAGCTGCACAGGAGAGGATAGAATGGCAGAAGACTACCTAGAATGCGTGCAAAATCTGCTTTGTTCAGAGTCCATGTGCTGTACTTAGCCTGCCACACAATTATTTCTCATACATATCTCACTGTTCTTCTCCACCCCCCCATTTTGTATGTCTCTGTGAAACTCTGCAGCAAAACCAAACTAAGCCACATACCATATTAATGTGAAATGCAAGGCATAAGGATTACTGTTTAGGAATTCAGCATTTTGAAGAAGTGAAAAAATAAAAAAAAAAAAGCAGCACAATATTCCTCCTTGGAGATAGCTCTGAAAATAAACAGTCCCTAATTACTTACTATTTGGTTCAAATACAATAACTACTCCTTATAAAAAAAAAAAGGCAATACGAAATTATTGCTATAGTGGCTGACATTTGAAATTACACTCTGAGAATGTTTGATAGCAGAACAGACTCTGCTTTTTTCCTTCCAAAAAGAAAACTTTTCCTTTACCCTCTTCCACTCAGAGAAATTGCAAGGAAATGAGAAGGGAGAAATTTGCCTAAATTGTTCAAATAGACCCTTAAAATAAAACAACAGTCACACAACCTACTATACATTAGCTGAATTGGGATATTTTGGCTTTTTTTTGTTAGAATACCTGATGATAGCCACTTACAATCACTTTCTGACCTTGAACAAATGGGATTTCCTACAGTATTATGATTACAGGACAAAAACGTAATGCCTGGAAAAATTTGATTTTATAATGTCTGCATAGAACTCAAAGTTGTGAAGGTCTAAGACTCTGTCTTAGATCTTCTGGAAAGGAAGGAACCTGAGTGAGACCAAATGTATCACAGAACTGTGAAGTGCTGCCTGAAAGGGACCTTTGGAGATCACCTAGCACAGACTCCTACTCAGAGCAGGACTGTCACCATCAATAGATCAAGTCAGCTGCAGCTTTGTCCATCCAAGTCTTGGAAAACTGTGAGGACTGAGAGTTCTCTAGAGGACCTGCTGTACTCTCCTCCTGGTGAGGAAGGTTTCTTAATGTTCATAGTGAATGTCTCAGAATGTAACTGGTGGACGTTGCCCTTTGTTACATGGTTTCACTTGTATTCACCCTTGGCTTGTATTCACCTCGATGTTCACCATAATCCCCAGTTTTTTCCAGTGAACAGCTCTTCAGCCAGTCTCTTCTCACTCTGTATCCACACAAGATGTTTTTTGCTGAAGACACACAACTCCACTGTTCTGTTCATTGAACCTCACGAGGTTTCTGATGCTCAGTCCCCCATGTAACCATGGTTCTTTTCACTTGAAGCTCTGTTAGCCATTCTGTTCACCATTCTCCCAAATTTAGTGAATGAAGAAGTGGTGAGAATGCATTCTATCTCATCACAGCTTATGACTGTGGTGCTTGGTGCAGTTCTGCTCTTGAAACACCCAAGGCTTGCTCCTATGATTTTCTCACTTATTACAAAATAACAAGGGGTGTAATTGCACTCAATGCTGAGGTATCATTAGGTTGCATCAGTAATGTGATGTGAACATTCAGCCTCAAGATGGGACTTGATCCAAACCCTTTCCTAGTCATCTTGTATATACTACTTATCTTTGAACATAACAAACAACTTGAAACAATTTGAAATTAGTAACAGGCACAATAAGTCTTAAAGGGTTTCACCTAATTGAGGAAAATGAGTATTTCTTTTCCTATCACAATGGATTAGCTTCCTGCTGCTTTCTGACTAAACTCTCCTCACTCTTTGGTTCTTGGTGCATCCTGGAGAATGAAAACGGCAAGGAGGACTGTGGGATAAATCATTTCTCATCTCTAGCCATTCCAGCTAGCAGAAACATGGAGCTCAGTGAAGTTAAGGGCTTTAGCCTTTGTTTTTGTTCCCCGTTTCCTTATTCTGTGTATATCTTTTTAATATCTTACAAAAAAGATGGGTTTAAGTTGTGTTAATGCACTACTGTAAACAAGAAAGCACAGATCATTATAAAGAAGCACAGCAACACCAAACAGTCTTTCCTATTTCTCTACTTCTGAGGGCTTATGCCATCAGTAATTCAATTTAATTTATGCTGCGAACAGACTAAAACACTCCAAATAAATTACATTAATATAGTTGCTATGGAGGACATGGTTGGCCTCCACAGGAAGCCAGTTAGGCAGCTTAATCTCTCACACTGCACTGACTGCAAACCACTCATAGTTGTGGTTTTCTGATGAAAGTAGTGTTAAATATGGAAACCACAAGCTGTGAAGAAGTGAATTCAGAATAACTAGCACATCCAGCAAAATGTCATCTGCCCCCTGTGAATAAAGTCTGACAAATCAGTGTATCTTGTCTCAGTCAGTGGTTTGCATCATCTGGTTCTTCAAGAAGCATCAAGTTTCCATGATGCTAGGTTAGACATATGCATGGAACATGGGCAAAGAAACAAGAATTAAATACATTCTAACACCAGCTGGGGATCATCACGCGTCCAAGCTCATGCAGATTCGGATTTCATTCATTTCTAGCCAGCTCTTCTACTCTGGAGGGGTTAGCAGAATCAAGTGCAGTGGCCAAACTCCATGCTTAGATGTAACAATATTAATGTGAAAGTGTTACTATGGTTCCCAGATTCAGTTTCTCAACATAGATGCGCTGTGAAAGCAATGCTTGTGAGCACCAGCTGTCTCACCCTGCCAACTGATGTTGGTCAGAATGCTGTGTCAAAATGCCCCTTTCCCTATCCATTAAAGACTGCAGCATAGCAGAAACTGAGGCACTTCTGGCCTTGATAAATTGCAGTTAGGATGAAAATGGAGGAAAAATGTGCAGCAAAACCTGTCCAGCAATACCTGTATAGTTACACTCTCCTTCCAGACACATTCAAAACGTGTCTTTCATCACTGTAGGGTATCTCACAGAGGTCTTCACTAAGCAGCCTGTATCAAATATGCAGATTTTCTTTGAGTTTGCAAACTCAAAGACAACCATTTTGGAATACAGTGATTAAAATAAATAAATATTTTATAAAAGCTTTTAGAATGCTTTGAATCTACAACTCAGCTGTAGGGTGAATAACCCAAAAGAATAGTACCCACAGAAAATAATGAGGAAGATGGTATATTTTGCTTGACTTACCAGGATAGTAAACAGACAACCAGTAAATAAAGAGAGGCTCAACTTTTGCAGATGGTCAAGGCTCACCAATAACTCCACAGGAGAGGGCTCTCCAACAAGAGATCCTTCCCCAGTGGTGGTCAGCCCTTAAATGGGGTCTGGGAGAGGTGGAGCCAGACTGCACCCCTTCCGGTCACACAGTGCATTGCCTTCACCTGTGCTCCTGCGGCTGACTCAGTGCTCACCTCAGGTGATCAATCAGTGGTTCGGGCCCTGATTCAACAGTTCCCATACACTCAACTAGTCTCTTTTTTTCCCTCAATTACCTGGTTGCACTAAGCACTCAAGTACTTACTGCCCCTACATCTCTAACATAAATAACGGGGATTAAAGTGGCAATGTCCATCAGTACTCCTTTTCTCATGCAAATGTCAGATGTTATGTATTTCAAGGCATATACCACTTGTATTTGGGACAGACACTTACATTATGTGTGCACAGCCTTTTCTTCTCCCTCACTTCTCCCTCACTGGTGCCAGAGCAATGTCTGATCAGCAATGGGAGGAAGCACCAAAATTGTAATTGTTTTTAGCTACCTTTGGTAAGATAAGATTAAAAAAAAAATAAATCAACAAGAAAGTTGACCAGTCTGCCTAAAATGATCAGTTCTTTTCTTCGCATTTATTCAGCAGCTAATGAAAACTATAATGGCTTTCGACTTACACTGAGCAAACAATGCATTTAGAATCAACACAAACATCACAAGTCTTAATTCGAGTACCATTTTCATCTTTGGTCTGAGTGTTTCTCAAAGGCTGTAAAGGCACAATTTGTATTTAGAGAAAAACATGAGTAAGGTACTTGACTGCCCACTGCAGAAAACAGTTAAGCATCAATTTATCTGCAAATTGAAATAGACTGAACAGTACAAATTAAGCTGCATTAAAAACAGGGAATGATCAGTGCTGGGGAAGCTGCATACACAGAGAGGTGTCTCAGTAAGAAGATCCTTCTCTCATTTGGAAGAATGCAGCTAAGGTATCCAAAATCAATGCTGATTTACTTAATAACAAAAGGCCTTCCTTTTTCCTCTCCCTGAAATCTGAATACTGAATTACTGAATACTGATTGCTAAAAGACACACTTTATCGTTAACCACACGTTCATACCTTTCTCCTTTATGTAAAGGACAAAGGTATATTTCTGAGAGTAGCAAGTGTTTCCTCACTCACCAGTCCTGCACAAAGTACTGTTCTTACCTGCACATGGACTCACTGCAAAGCCCACTCTCCTCTGAGCTCTGTCAAAGATCACGTAGAAGCCTTCCATGACCGTAGCACCAATAACCAAGGCATTTGTGGAGGAAGAGATCCCAAATCGGTAGCACTGCAAGTTCTCTCCTATTCCAAGGATGGGTTGAATGTAAAGCTGTTAAAATAAGAAATAAAAAAAGAGCCAGAGTATAAGAATCAACACCACAGAATATGTAGAGGACTTTTTTTCAGATTTTTAAAATCAAACACTCAAACTCCACTGGAAATCAAGAGTGGATAGCAGCAAACAGATTTCTCTACATTTAAATCTGATCAAAGCTTACATGCAGGTCAAAGCTCTTGGGAGTCAAAGCTTAAATTTGAACACAATCATTCACTATGTGCAGGGAACCCACAAGTTCACAAAAGCCACTTCTTACTGTACATTCCACAGAGGGAGGATATGTAAGAAAGAATTTGGAACATGAATTCAAATAGAAAAAAATACTAGTTAAAACAAGAATATCAGGATAAAATCGATCCAGAGAGTATTCAGTGCCAACTCAAACTTCTAAACTCATAAATTCAAGCCACATTTTACCTCTTTTCTCCTGGGGGAAGATGAAAGATTGATATAGTACATGATCAATAAAAAAAAAGCTTATTGTGAGGCTTTACTATATTTCCAGTTAAAGTGTGCTTAAAAATTCAATCTCTTCTATGCTCCTGACCATTCCCTGAGGTGAAAGATTGTATTAGTAATGCTAGAAGATACTGGCCTATATTGCAGTCTGTATTGGGGTAAAAAAAGCCAGAGTGCAGAAATAAAAGTGGCACAACATTATATCCTAAAAGCTTGGAATATAAATAGAAGATAAACCATCCAAGTTATATGAACTGATGAAGAGATCACACGGGCTCCTCGCCAACAGTATCATTTTCAGGAGAAGTGCTCCAATTAAGAATACCACGAAAAACAAATCAATTTCCTTTTCCCAAAGTTATGTGATCAAAATGAATAGGGACACTCTGTATTGATATCTAATGTGACTAATGCTCAAGAAAACAAAACAAAACTTGGTTATTTTTCCTAACAATTTGAAAAATTCATTTCCAGCTACATGGGCTGCACTTTTGTATTAGGCTTCGGGTGTTGGAGTTTCTTCTAATACACAAGTTTCTTTGTCGTGTTTCCTACTTAAAATCTGATCTTTAAAAATGTCATTTAAAAAATTCCCTTGTGTGTAATAATCCAATTCTTCATTACCATTAAAAATAGCTCTCATTTTTAAAGAGCATATGCCGTATAATAGTAAAAATAAAAGCATCACTGAATAAACAAAGGGAAATGAGACCTGCGGTAGGATAGAGATCCGAAACGACCTGCTAGAGTTTTCATCCCTCATGTAAATAGAGAGTTTGGGAAATAAGGACCAGGGTCTTTCAGTTTTATCCCAGCACGCAAGCTGTGAACCAGTCCAGAAGCCAGAAGAGAATTCTTGTATCTATAGAAAAAAAAGAGCAAAGCATACATATTACACACATTTTGATAGTTTCGGGTTACTCTGACCAAACACTATGAAAAGAAATACATAGTTTTTAAAAACACAAAGCAAACTTGAAGTCACATGAATATTTAATGGCATTGCTTCTCTTTCTCACACACAGTTTTTGACTCAGCTTTAGGGTTTAGAAGCCAAGGAGTATGCCAAAATCCTCTCATCCAAGAGTCTCAAGGTCTGCTAGTGTCTCTTGCTGCTCTGCCTCTCACCACCAGCATAACTTGATGTGCTTTTGAAATAAAGGTTGATTAGTGGTGTTTCTTAATACAGCCATAATACCAACAAAGTGAAAATTAAACCCTTACAGAACTTCTTCACCTGAGATAACAGTCTTGCCTGAAGTTCTTGCTCCCTGAAGCACACAAAGTTGATGTGCTGCCAGATCAGAGGAAAACTTCATCATTTGCATGCAATGCTCTGTGCTGGCTCTAACTTCCTAATGAAGCAACATACAAGTCCGTATCTTATTACACTGTTGTACAGCCAAATTACCTCGTACAGGTGCAAAAGATGGAACCCAGCCTCTCTAACCCACTCATTTATAATTATCTGTGATATCGATTATGTTGCAAATATCAGCTCATGCATTATTTATATGGCATTTTACAGGTGACAGGTATTCACACCCACTCACCTACCTGCCAATGATATAACTGCTAAGATTGTATTAGAGGTATTATATTTCCAAGTGCTCATCTCTGTTCTTGGGTCAGCAAGTGTACACACTCATACAAATGCTGCATGAGACTTACAGACACAGACAGCTTTTACACTTAACTCTCAATGCATGCTCTTGGTATGGAACAGAAATGCTCTACCTCTCACAGAGACCCATGTCAGACCTGCTGAAAACACAGTACTCTCTCCTTTTTTATATTGCAAAACAGAGCTTGTTATCTGAGAAGAGCTCCCAGGCAGCACCCCAGACTGGACAGACAAAATCCATCAAGTGTTCTATTTTAAGTGCCTACTTTGATTTTCCGGTGAGACTGCTTATTATATTGTATTTCCTTTGCTTTACTTCTGTATGCAAAACAAATGCACTCGGAGGTATCTGGCTTTATGATACCTAAAAGGTTATTAAAATAAAGATTTTAGGTTTATTTAAGCTTTCCCTTCTCCAGCTTACTAGCTTAGCATTACTTGGATGCTGTGAGGAGACATGCTGTTCTGACTTCAGCTCCGTGAGGTGCAGTAGCTGCTCCTTCCCTGCAATTCATCTCTGCTCATCTGCCAATCCTACCACCCTTCAGACTTGCCAATCTCAAACTGCATCCATATCTGCCCCCTAAAAGACTTCAGACCAAATAAGGGCATTTTAAAAAAAACAATCTACACCATTGAAGAACATAAACTTACAGACTTGCTTTTTTTTTTTTT
>VXAB01001245.1:18946-55184 GCA_013399175.1 Odontophorus gujanensis
TTTTTTTTTTTTTTTTTTTTAATAGAGCTCAATAAGGGAACAGTACACATGCAGTTATGCCAATATACCTGAAGGGGCAATAACACCTTGCTGGGAAGCTGGTAACAAGCAGCTAGGAGCAGGAACTTGTTAACCTGCTGTACCTGTGGTCAGAGGTGTCTGACTCCAGCAGCTGGTTTTATGTTTCTGTGCCAGAAGTACAGAGCACAAAGAGCAGCTGTCATGCCATTAGGACAACTGCTGGAAGTACCCATTTTGTTGAAATAACTCTGACAGCTCTAGAAACTAATCCTTACATCTTGTAACTACTTTCTTATTTAGTAAACCATCTCCTTTGTTTAGAGCTGTGGAAATAACTTCTGGTGTGCGTGGAGGGAAAGGGATACAACAATAAGGTCCTTGAAATTAAAAAGAAACCCTGGAAGAGTTTGTTTATGCATTTTTAATAGGAAGAACAAAAATCATTAGGCAAAGTCAGAGAGTGGCTCCTCTCTAATATCTTATTGATCCAGCTGCTTACTTGGCATGTGGAAGGCCCTTGTTTGTATGTCCTTCTGACTGACATCAGGGAAGAGTGTGGAGTGCCAAGACCCAGTCCCCAGGAAGATGCCATCATGCCCATGTTACACAAGCTCTAGGGTATGCCTCTTTCAGTTCCCTCCCTCCTCATCATCAGTTGCAATTGTTCCCATCAAAATTTAAGCACTTTACAAAGAGCAGAACTTTAAAACCAGGGAAACTGAGCTCTCTAAGACAATTTGTATGTTTATTTCACATACCAGACAACTACAGGCAGTAGATACTCATCACGCCAAATCTCTCTCTGCTTTCAGTCAGGAAAAAGTTATCAGTATCGAACTACCAGCATACAGGCAAGTATGTTGCCAGCTGGACAGCTGGCCAATAGCTCACTTACTGCATTTCCTGTGATTTACACTTCCTACCACTGTCTCTTCCTGAAGCCATGACAAAAATATTATATTTGTTCACATCAAAATATCTGAGATTTATTTTTCCTCTTCAACCTTCTCAACCTGTTCACTGTATTCAACCAAAACTTATGAATAGCTTTTGTTCACCAGAAAATGCTGCTTCAGTTACTCTAAACTCAAGAAGAAATCCACAGCCTGCCCTACTTCTAAAACATCTGAAGAAAGATGCTTTAAAACATAAATTATTAAATAATGAAGTTCAAAAGCATCTTTTTTTATATGAATAATCCTGATGAATGGCATCCATTCTATACAACAATCAAGTTTATATTTGGAAAGTAACTGCTTGCAGTAGCAAGCTCTTCTACTTTACAAACATTGTTTTGAATGAAAGGATTGATTTTTGGACTCTTAATACCTTGCACTGAGAAGTATTGAATTGAGTCCGTATTTCTGCCTAGAGCAAAATATTCAGTCTCCGAACTATTTCTGGTGCATTTTCATATACCTACCTTCTGTCTGGATTTAGACCTCGTTTTTCCCATCTCCCTTCCCGTTCTCTCATCTTCCTTTCCCTTTTCTGTTTCCACTGAACCCATCCATCATTCCTTAACAGAAGTATAGCATGAAAGGTTCTGCTTCCCTCAAGTCAAAGACCCTATGACTTACAAGGCAGATAGAGAAGATCAAGTGATTATTTAACCTGAATTTAACCTCTGAAGCAAAGTTAATGGCATTAGCTTACCAGGGATGTGCGAGCTATTGCTTGCACAACAGCACTGAAGACTTTCTGGGGCAGACGGAGGAGAGTGGTCCCACTGTCTACTATCGCTTTATCGGCGTTATACTAGAAAGGAGGAGAAAGGAGAGAAATCATACACCTGAGTTTATATAATGAAGATTTGAACTCTTTCCTGGCAGTGACAAGGTTGTTCCTTATTGATCACTGACTTCATCAGTCTGTATGTCACACCTTTCAGCTGTCAGAGAATCACAGAATCACAGAATGGCTGAAGTGCCCACATGGTGAGCACTGACACAGGGTAAGCACACCGAAGCAGCCTGCACGTATGCCTAAGCCCTGCATCAAGATCACTGCAAAAAATGCAAAGAACTCACTCTAGTTTAGATGTCATATAGCAGCTCACTTTTAATGACTGTTGTTTCTCACTTGAAAATGATCAGAGAACGTGAGTTCTCATTACAGGTCATGTTTGGTACTGACTCAAAAGCAAAACTTTCTTTCTCAACTTAGGAAAAACCATGAGAACACATGCAAAAGCAATTACAAAGAAATCTGAAAATTTCAATCTTGCCTCCTAAAATCTGCACTAAAAACCCCCCCCCAAAAAAAATATTTAAAAATTTAGGCCACCTTTTTTTGTTGTTGTTTTTGTGGACTCTTTAACAACTATGATTAATTGCAAAAAGGAAGGCATGCAACAGTGGCAGTTGTTGGCATTAATTGCTTCCCAACTTATGGAAAGTACCAGCTTAGGCAGCAGGATCAATATAACTGAAGAGTGACATGTGTATGGCATAATCAAAAGACACAAGGAAACACACAGCACAAGCGTCTCAGGAAAAGATCAAACGGGAAGTGAATTCCAAATACATTGGCTTCCAAATACAAATTGCTGCCAAACAGTGCTGAAAGAAAAGCAAATAGGGAGAGTGCTGATAGGCACCACCTGCTATTTATCCTACACTCAAGAACATTCCTGAAGAGTGGAGAAAAATACTAAGGTGTTTAGAAACCCATTTTAGCATATTTGCACCATAAATATGCAATGGCCAGCATCCCTGAGAGCCACCCTTGGAAATTAAGTAGGTGGAAGGCACAACCAAGAGGACCAACCAGTAGCATAAAACCACGCAGAATTCCTGCCTTAAGGATTTCCATGTGGTGTACAGTGTACTTTCAGCAGGTCGTAACTTCTTGCCTTCTCAGTCTTCCTTGTTAATATTTAACAGAGCACCCTGCATTCTCAGCCCTGTTCTGCCAGCAGCACGGCCATGGCTGCAGTGCAATACTGGACAGATTCCGAGCACTCAAGTGAGGGGGACAGCTTTTTCCTTCCAAGGAAAGGAGTAGTCCCTAGTGACTGTTACAAAAAATGTTCTACTTCCTAGAAAACAATTAGGAGACAAGAAGGCACACAGTTCATCAACACATACAGAGAATTACGTGCTCTCAGCAAACCCATAATTAGTTAACTTTTTATCATTCTAGCCCTAATTTACTACTTTTCCCAGGAAGTTTCACTGGGAGGTATCTTTAAATCAAGAAATAAATTATGCCTTTTGTACTACTGAGTGGCATATTACACTGATACATCCAAGGTGAAAGCAAACCATGGCTCAGAAGAGTGACAATAACAGGAAACTTTCATAACACTGCTAGGTTTTTAAGTGAGCTGTTTTTTGGAAACAGCACGTATGAAACAGTCAGTACGAGGCCTCCACTTCAAAACACATTACTGTTTTTTAAGGCTGGAAAGAAAAGCAAACACAAACATTTTTGTTAGAGGCTCAGTGGTTTCGCATTCCTAACAGTGTAACAGGGAGGCATTTAAATAGACCTTGTTCTGCTTATTAAGTTGAAGATAGTATGATTCATTTAAAATATGTTCTACAGAAATATGACTTCCATATTTTGTATGGAAATATGGTTATGCGCATATAATCTTTCTACTGTTAATTTCATTTAATTTGTATGAACTATAAAAACTTCAGAATTATCACATTCTACTGATTTCCAACTGAGAGGACAAGTGACAGATAAGTCAGGATGTCTAATGAAAACAGGGCATGAAAATTACAGAAATAAAATCAAAACATGAATAGCAACAAGCAAGAGCAAGAACCAAATGAAACACACACATACACACATATCCTCCAGAAAAACATAAACAGCTTTGGAAAAAAAAAATCCAACAATACAGTCTTATTAGACTGATCCAGAGACGACAGCAAATCATTCCTAATGAGACCAGAAAACATAACCATGAGAAATAATAATTAGCAAGGCTGAAGTGAACAGAATTTGGTTTTTGGTTCTATGACCATGAGACTCAGAGAATGAGCCTCTGCTTGGGAGAGATAGGATGCACACTAGTGGAGCAAACACATTTTTGCCAAGCTGACCTTGTAAAGAGGACTTTAAATTCAGAAGAAGCAGGGAGGCAGGAAGCAACCAGAAGCCCAGTAAAGGAGTGATGCACAGAGCAGCTGAACGCTGAGTGGCATAGAGTGATGTGATAGGGAGGGATCACAAAATTAGCAACATGGGTCTTGAGAGAGATCACCTCCAGCACTTGTGGGCAAAATAAGGAAATGCCAACAAGGCTTCATTATGGAGAAATTATTTTCTAGGGAGTCAAAATGCTTGGGTGCACCTCTTGAGTGCTTGTACACCAACATACAAAATATGGGGAATTAAAAAGATGAGTTAGAGATGTGCTTAGTCCTGCATGGCTATGATATCATTGGCATCATGGAGATGTGGTGGGATGGCTCCCAGGACTGCAGCGCTGTAATGGAAGGATGCTGGCTCTTTAGGAAGGACAGGTGGGGGAGATGAGGAAGAAGTGCAGCTCTCTAAGTCAGTGACCAGCTGGAGTGTGTTAAGCTAGGCCTGGGGGATGGATGAGGAGCTGACTGGGAGCTGATGGTTCAGGATGAAAGGGAGGGCAAGCACAGGTGACATAATAGTGAGGGGCTGTTGCAGGCCATCTGAACTGGAAAAATAAGTAGATGAGGTTCTCTAGGGTCAGATAGGAGCAGAACCAGAATATGCTTCTCTACAGAGCATGTGGTGGAGCAAATGAACAGGTTGCCTAGAGAGTTATGCTCCTTCCTTGAATATTTCACTTTTGAGAGTTCAAGAAACATCTGGACAATGTTTAGAAATATGGTTTGATTTTTGGATGGTCCTGTGTGGAGACAGGAGTTGGACTCAATGGTCCTTGTGGATAATCCTCAGGATAGTCCACGATTCTATGATCTTCAAAAGCCATCTGCACACCTGCTTTAGGTGGCCCTGCTTTAGCAGGAGATTGGAGCAGATGACTTCCAGAGACTCCTTTCAACCTTAACCGTTCTGTGAAAAGTGAGCTTCAAAAATAAAAAAGAAGCATGAGACTAGACACTTTGGAAAGCTTTCACAGAAAATACCTGTTAACAGCCATCACAGATTATGTGCTAAGATATCTCTACAGGGGTCACTGCCAAATAATCCTTTTTCTGTATTAGGCCAGAACTGTTTTTAAACCACTTTGGTTTGACTTAATCGAATAGAATAGGAAGTGAGTGGTTACTTAAAGAAAGTTGTCTTCTTAAATCAATGCAGTATCTTCAGTTTTTAGACATCTTCAGTATATCTGAAACTAGTTAAGGGGCTGAGACCTTCCAAACCACACCAGCTTTATTTTCAGTGAACTGCTCACAAAATAATTATAACTTGTTCCTTTATTTACTGCAAATACTATCAACAACTCTGAACTCTTGGAAGCAATTTTATCATACATGTGCCAAATATATATTTTAGCATGTTGTATGTGAACTGTTGAATCACAGCCTGAACCACTGATTGATCACCTGAGGTGAGCACTGAGTCAGCCGCAGGAGCACAGGTGAAGGCAATGCACTGTGTGACCGGAAGGGGTGCAGTCTGGCTCCACCTCTCCCAGACCCCATGTAAGGGCTGACCACCACTGGGGAAGGATCTCTTGTTGGAGATCCCTCTCCTGTGGAGTTATTGGTGAGCCTTCACCATCTGCAAAAGGTGAGCCTCTCTTTATTTACTGGTTGTCTGTTTACCACCTAGATAAGCCAAGCAAAATATATCATCTACCTCATTATTTTCTGTGGGTACTATTCTTTTGGGTTATTCACCATACACATGTACATACTTTTCACATGGTTTGTTCATTTCCTTTCCAAGTTACTATGAAGCCTTAATACTAACAGCAGATTGAAATAAACCTCTGCTTGCAAGGTCAAAAACTATCAGTTAGATGCTTTTCTTAAACAAACATGTTTTATACAGAAAGAAATTATTACAAATACCTCTCTGCAATCCAATTCAAGATTCTGTCCTCCAACCTCCAGCTTGAGAATTTCAACCTGATAATACCACTCCTCTTTGATAGGTGTGTACCATATATTACCCTTGTAGAGACTTGGTTCAATGCCCCCCAGAACCTGAGTGAAAAAAGAAAGGCATTCACATGCTTTAGAATGACAGATGTTTACTTTTGGGGTAAGTACAGAAAAAAGGGGAATACTTCACTGTAATACATAGGGCATCAAACTTTTAATTTAGCACAATTTCCAATCATTTTGCTAACAAATTCTTTACCAGTAATAAAGTGATTCAAAACATCTAGAAATTAAGAAAATACTTCAATACACCAAAAAAATCCTATTATGGGACAAATTTCCAGCACCTTCTGCAAACTCACACTGATTTTCTTATGAAAGCTCTACGCTTCAAATCGAAACCATACCTTCAGTGGTTTAACCTAGGCAATGTACAAAACCAGGATGAAATAGCAAACTTGCACATTATAAACTCACTTTATTGAAGCAGTATAGCCTTAATACTGCTCAACAACAATTTATTCACATAAAAAAGGGAACATGAACATCATCTAATTGATATCATTATTAGCTTTTGTCAAGGCATTCTTTGAAGCTTCTGACAGCGTACTAGACCACCAGACTTTGAACTCTACTAACATAAATAAGTTCTCTTGGGCTTCATCTATCTCAAATGTGTTAACATTTACAGTAGTGTGTGAATTTAGATCAGATTAGCTATTTAAGATTAACTCCTGTGCTGATACATTTATTTCAGCATAACTCAGGAAGAGTTATTCCAAATCATTATCTCAAATAAATAATATCCAGTATTTTGAACCACTAAAATGGATGCAAATACTTCCCTGATTAACAACAAGGGGAAGATCCAGTTCTCAGCTTTTATCTTTTGCTATGTTGTCTACAAAAAAGACCATGAGCGGTGATTCCTCTCCCTCTTTTCACATTGTACAAAAAAGTACTTTCACATTTTGATGACTTTGGAAAAGCTTAGTAGCTGAATAGAGGACCACTCAGCTTGAGAAAGGTAGCACAATCTTCCCTGAGAAAATACAATCGGTAAGAAGGTGCACCACAAAATTTATTTTTTTCTTTATTAAAATTAAAACTTCATGTTTATTCTTACTCAAAAAATAAAGAATAGAGAATGAAAATAAGAAGACACTTGAGTTTTGCCTAAGTGCTTAACTTTATCTTCACCTTAAAGAATTATAAAACTTTTCATATATTTAACCACTAAATTTGGGAGTAGGATAATTGTAGAAAAAAGGGAGAGAGTTTAACAAAGATACGTCTTCCCTCTGAGACTGACAGATACCCACAAGACTACCTCCGTTGGTACCACTTCCAGAAACAGGCATTCCAGCACCACACATCTGCAAGGAGAAAATGTTGGGGATCTTTGCCTGCCTCACAAGAGAATCAAAGAACGTCTCCACAGAACTTGAAGGCTTGAAGGTATAGAAAAACAAAAAGAATTGCAGAAGTATTTATTACAAAGTTTTCTTATAGTAATGAGGCATTCATTTAAATGAGACTTCTTTTCGCAAGTAAACTGAATTTCTGACAACCAGGTGATGAAAATCCTAGATTATAAGTCATTAGGAAAACCAACATCTGTAATTTCTTTTTTTTTTTTTTAAAGCACTTTTACCCTTGACCACTGTCCACTGAAAACTCTAAAGCATAAGAGTATTTTCCGACTGCAGTTTTGGAACACAAATACTTATTTTAGTTTCAGTTAGAACCTCTCATCAATGTTTTCTGTTTGGAAAAGGATTTCAGTTATCAGAATGCTCAAATATGACTTTCCCTTACTACCTCCCATGGTTAAAAGGACATACTTTAAAGTGTGGAATTGCAGTTTTTAAACATAATTTAATTCTAATGAACTCTGAATTTGATGGCCTTATTTCTTCTTCTTTCTTCTAAAGGACTTTATACTCAAGTTCAACTATTGGCCAGGTAGTTCTTTCCTATGCTGTATGCCATACTTGCCTTGCAGTTATTGAAGTACTACAATTTCACTGTAATTCAGATTTCTGTGCAGTTACATCTGATGACAGGTCCACTGATTAGCTTGTGAGGTGCCAACTGCTCTTACTACACAAAG
This sequence comes from Odontophorus gujanensis, assembly GCA_013399175.1. NCBI lineage: Eukaryota > Metazoa > Chordata > Aves > Galliformes > Odontophoridae > Odontophorus > Odontophorus gujanensis. Next base: position 27,095 of record VXAB01001245.1, read on the forward strand.
CACAGTGTAGCCTCACTGAAGTCTTCAGAAGAGGGGAAAAATAAATATCCTGAACATGCTATTTGCCCAAAAGTAGAGACTGAGAAGCAGCTCCTCTTTGTCTGTCTGTTGACAGTGTATGACAGCAGCTGAGGTAAAGTCAATAGAATGATTACAAAGCTCTTGAATAAAGCACTTTAATTCCAGAGTTGGCAGACAGTACTGAATCATCTGTTCTAAATGGATACATCTCAGTTTATGAATTTCTCAGACAGTTCTCTGTAGGTTGAAAGCTATGACTATGTAGTGCAACAATTACAATTTCAGTTTTAGATTATAAGCTTGTACATTTTAGGTTTTAATTTAAAAATCTATCTGAATTTCTTACATAATAAGAACGGGATATATTTGGTTAGATGTTCACAAAAACATGGTAGCTAACATTTATACTGCACTAACCCATATATACCTTCCATCTCAACTTGATGAATGGGGAATGTCTCAGAATGAACTGCCAAGGGCTTTTACAAAAAGATTCAGCAGCCTGTTGACAAGTCTTGAAGAAGATTATTAGAGCACTAATGCTTTCTGCACAGAGTAAGAGCCTTATAACTTGTAATATCAGAGGATGGGAGTAAAAGCTCTGTAGAAGTTTATTCCAGATGCATTAAAATTAGAGCTTTTATCACCAGAAAAGCTGAAATCCACATATGGAACTGGGGTGCCATTACAACCCAGTTTATTCTTTCTGGATTTTAACAAAGGATACTTAGGAAGGAGTCATTGGAAGGGAGGAATCTCACGCTGACTGGTCATCATCTACCCTCTTAGTTTTAATATTCACATTTCCTTTTATTGTCATTGTGAAAGATAAAAGCTGAGGAAAAGCTGACTTACCTTGGCTAAGGTGTCATAGGCAAGACCAAGAATCCCATGCCATTTAACTCCTGGTAAGAAGAAATTTTCCGATTCAAGAATGGTAGCGATGTTGATGGTGTAGCTGCCATCGACTCCCTTTGGGATAGTAATGACATCTGTACCCAGTACTCCAGTCCAGCTTCCTTGACTATACTTAACTGTGACTTCAATCCCTTGTGATTTGTATGTACTTGACCTTTAAAAGGAAAAGATACACTTAAGTGCTAGCTGTTTATTTACAGTCCAAGACACCAAAACACTGCCCAGAGGAAAAAGAAAGTGAAATCTGTAAAGTCAATCACATATACACGCAGAAGAAGGAGAATGGACTTAAAAGGAAGTAACAATCCATTGTAATAATAATAAAAAAACCCTTGAGCCCGATTTTATCCTGAAGCCATAAATGACTCAAATTTCCCCTTCTGTGGTTTGTTTTTTGTTTTATTGTTTGTTTGGGTTTTTTTACACCTAAGGTTTTGTGCCATCTAGTGCACCGTGTCTAACTCAAATTGGCCCATCAAATTAGAAGCAATATTTTTTAACTTGAGATAGAACATAATTGAAATAACTGAATAGTTGTAGACTAATATCTCATTAATATGATTAAAATTCCATTTTGGATAAACGAGAATATTATTGTGAGTAAAGCAGTTAACACACACGTCTAAATCTGCAGTCTGGCCTGCCCATAAGGAAGTTAGTAGATCTGGATATAACTAACAGATGATTCACTAACTTGGAGAATGAAGGGAGGATATCCTTCTAGACCAGGACAACAAAAGCGAAGGGCCAAAGAAAATAAATCCTGTTTAGAAGGCTTAACAAAAACATTAGAAAAAAACATGACATTTTTCATTTAAAAAACCTGTAGTATAAACATAGCAATCACCCTTCATCTGCATCACTAGTAAGGAGCTATGGAACACCTAGATCCCTTACAATCTATTTCTGGTCCCATTCCTTGGCATGCAATTTCTCCTCCTAAAGAGACAAATGACCATGCTTGCTTCATCAGAGCAGACTTTTAGCTTGACAGCCTTTTTAAAAGTAAATCTAAAAAAAATTACATGCGTGTAACACAATAGAAAGCAGAGGCCATTTATCAAGTGTGGACAGCTTCATCCACCCAGCCTTCATCTAACAGCTGCTCTGACAGAGCCACCTTGAAGCTGTAAAGTCCTTGACTGCAGCACAAGAGATGAGAGCTCATTGGCAAGAGCTGACTTGGACAGCTGCTTCTCCTGGCTCAGGGGTTGCCACGGAAGCCACGGAAGGCTCCACTAACGCTCTTCCCTGGGCCAGACAGAAAAAAGCTGGGGGAATTTTGCCTGCCATGGGGAACACCGTTCAATTGGGTACACAGATAACTCCCACCTTTTCAAGTACACACATCTTGTTGGGCAATTTCACCAAACGCCCATGCAAGTGATCCTCTTCCAAGCTAACAGAGGAGTAAGAAACCAAGCTATAATCCTGAGTAGCTCCTGATATTTTTAACACCTAGCCCTTCAGGGCCCAGTAGCTTGTAACATCCAAGACAGTAGAAATAAATGAGACAATAGGTTAGGTTGATTCTATTTCAAAATTCACAAATTCTGGAGTTACTGATACTTACTACCTGTATTTGGTAAAAAACAGTCTAAATAATTAGCAACATCAGAGGAACTTGTGGGAGAACCAGGAAAAGGAAGGGAAAATAAGAGTCATGCTGAAAAGTGTTTGGCTGTGCAAAAGAAGAATCATCTAAAACTAGAGAGAGAGGTGAGTACTGAAACAGTAACACAAAGCCAGTCTGCGCATACTGACACTGAGTGACCAGTAACAGTAGCAGCACATCTCTCTTCTTCCCTGAGCACTAACAGCCTCACAGACTGAGCTCTGAAACAGGGTACAAAAAGACTAGGCTCATCTTCTGGTATTGTTGGTGAATTCTTCTGCACAAAGTCCCTTCCTGACGCTCTGTGCTTCCTCTCCTGTAGGAATGTGTGTGAGGATGCTCATCTCACTGGTAAAGCACACAAATGTCACACTGAAGGGGAAGCTTTATTAATTACTTCAAGGAGAAAAAATCCTAATGTGGGAGGGATCTCACATCACCCTTGTGGCAGTAATTATATTCTGTTCCACAAAAACATTTCCTGCTACATCTTATTGACTGTAATCAGCCCATGCTTTTCCAACTCACTGATCCGAAAGAGGAAAATGTCTTTAGAGGTCAAAACTAGAGAGTTGTTCTAACTCACAGGTAGAAAGTTTTAAAACAAACACACAGCATATACAATTCCAAACAAGTCATTTTGGCTATGAAACAAATACAAGAAATTCAGCTTTTTCAGTGGGATGGAGTTGTCCCGGTTTCAGATGAGACAGAGCTGATTTTCTTCAGAGTGTATGGTATGATGCTATGCTCTGACTTCAGGAGAAAAACACTGTTGATAACGCACTGATGTTTTAGTTGTTGCTGAGCAGTGCTGAAAAGAGCCAAGAACGTTTCAGTTCTCAGCTTCCAATACTGTCCTGCCAATGAAGGGGCTGCAGAGGGGCACAAGGAGCTGGGACAAGTCAGAACCAGGACAGCAGACCTAAACTGGTCAAAGAGGTATTTATTCCATGCCATGTGACATCATGTGAAAATGCTATAGAACTGAAGGGAGCTGGTCTGGGGGGGGCTGCCACTAGGAGGGAGAGGAGTGAGCGAAAGGCTGTGTGGTGTTTTGCTAGTACTTCTGCCAGAGACAAGGATGAAAACCTACTAGAGGATGGTCCTGTGGTACTACCATCCTCTTCACCCTCTCTTCAGCAGTTACTGTCTTCTCTCCAGAGCAGCCAACAGAAAATGGTTCTCAGACCTTGAATAGCCCTCCAACTTCAGCTGAGAAAACTAGCTATGGGTTCATTATCTTGTGTAGTTACTCCTCAGTACCAGCCTGAAGCACTGAACAAAACATAGTAAAAAAATTATCTCTCTTGTCATTCCACATTTAAATGAAGTTCAACAGAGCAACAACAAAGCCACTACGTAGAAAGCACTGCTTAATGTTGACCTTGCCAAACATGGAACTCCTTTATTTCATGCTCTCCCATTGCCACTCTGCATAAAATGAGGCTTTAGGTTTTCCTGCTTACCTATTCTTTTTTTTTTTTTTTTCCTAAGAACCAGGTAATCTATATAGACAGAAATGGCAAAGAAGGGAAGGAAGATGGCACTTGACCAAAAGATCTGAACAGAAGTTTTGATTCCCTCTAGAGATAGATGGTACAAGACAAGTGATTTAGAGCAAACGATAAAGTGAAAAAGAATGCCCATCAACCAATCCAGTTGTCCAAAAGGTATTCTACAACATAAATTACTGATTTTTAACCAAGGAGCTCCACCTAATTTGAAGGGCTTCTGAAGCAAGTTTCTAATTCACCCCAAACCATAAAAGATATAGTGTATCATAATGTAAAGCAGCTTACTTTTGCCAGCTGGTATATATTTTATTCCCTCATCTCTATTTTTTTGCTTGTAATTTTCTTGCCCGGTCTAACTTTTGAACAGTTTGCTCTTCAAACTTCAGACTGTGAGGCAGTGGTACTTAACTCACACTGTGAAAAAACCTGCATACTATGAGAATGGAATACTGAATAATGCTGAGTTCTAACAGCCCAGGTACGTCAATCTTTTATGAGCTGTTACAATGCTAAGGCTGATTTAGTTTTAAGTCTGAAAACCACTTTATAAATTTGTTTAAGTAGCTCCTTTATCGTAAGTAGCATATTCAACAAAAACTACTTCTTATTTTGAATAGTATGAGAAACAAATACTGTAACTGGGTTATTTTTCAGTTTATGAGGCAATTTCTCAAAACATACTATAGGTATGGTCAACATATCTATGAAACATGACCATCAATGGCAGACTCAGAACTTTTCACAGTGGAATTTTTTAAGAGCCACTCAAAAACCCAAGTCATGAAAGAATTTATTGCAATAGCTCTGTTTGTTTTGTATGGAAAAACTAAGATAATTAAACAGTGCAACTGTATGATAGGAAAACATGACACATAATATGATTTAACAAATTGGTTCCAAAATTGCTTAAGGAAGGTTGTCCTGAACAACACACTTGCCATATTCCTTAAGACTCTTGAAACAAAGATGACATCTTTCCTATGCCCTCTCCCCAATTTCATTCCAAAATTAATCATGCATTTAACTTAGTATCTTGAACATTTGAAAAAAATTAAACTAAGATTTTGACAATCAGGAAATTCAGACCCATCATGATGTTTCTCCAACACAATATTAATTATATACCTCTAAGTCAATCCCAGTAGTTTTATTAATACAGCAAAGTGCTAATCCTTTTCTCTTGCCTTCACTTTGCACTTTATGACTTTGATATGAAAGCACTTTAAGATGAGAAAGGGAAAATCAACAGGAATAAGTACTAGATGAGAGGCAATACCTTTATTTAATTTTGAAGCGTCCCACATAGCATGGAAGAAAATTATTTCTTTCACTGACACATGGGTAAAGGTCACTTTGAGGTCATTTTACAGACCTGGCTGACATGACAGCAAGGCCCCTGCGTACCATTAATGGAAAATCACGACAATCAGGGAAGGTGACCTGATTGCCAGGAAAAAGCTATCATAAGGCCAATCTCAGAAAGAGATGAGCAATGAGCCTATAGGTGCAGTGGCTTCATCTTAGCTCTGGAAGAGTCACAGAAACGCCTTCTGGAATCCATTCCCAAGCACACAATGAACAAGAAGGTAAAAATGGACACTCTGCAAGGAATTTCACAAGCATATTGTAGCTGAACTACCCCAATGCCCTCTGCAACAAGATAACTGGCTACACAGATGGGGAGAGAGCAGGGGCTGTAGCAGGTCCTTACTTTAGTCAGACTTTTGACACCACATTCCAGAGCATTCCCATTTGGAAGCTGAGGATGTAGAGACAGACGAACAGACCACTGGATGGCTGAAGTTGGGCTATGCCACCAGGTAAAGAGTCAGTGATCAATGGCTCAGTGTCAGGCTCATGACATGCAGAGTGCACAACATCAGTAGAGAGAAAATAGCTCAACACTTTCATGAAGAACCAACATGATGGACAGACTGCACCCTCAGCAGATTTTCACAGGAAACTACCTCAAGAGCACAGCTGATGCACTGAATGGCAGAGTTTGAATCCAGGGGAACTTTGAAAAATGGGAAGAGTGGGCCAACAGAAACCTCACAACATTCAACAAGCAGAAGCACAAAGTTTTGCAGCTTGGGTGAAACAACTCCATGCATCAGGATAGGCTGAGAAGCAACAGAAAGGGACCTCAGGTGACGGTGGACACCAGACTAAGAGCCGGCAGAATACTTGCATTGTGCATACAGCAAACTACAATAGACTGCACTTGGAGGGTAGTAGACAACATATCAAGTTTATTATCCTCTTCTGGTCAGCACTGGTGAGACCACAACTGGAATATTGTAGCCAGCTGTATGAAGCCAGTTCAACATCCAGGGATGTGGAGAAATGAGAGGTGGACTGGTAGTAGGCTGCCAAATAGGTCAGGGACCTCAAGAACAGGACCTATGAGAAGTGGACCTGGGTTTGTTTTGCAAATGAAGCTAAAAGGAGAATTCATAGCAGCTTAAAACCACTTGAAAGATGGCTACAGAAATAACACAGACAACCTTTGTTAGATAATCACTCAAGGGTTAACATCCTTCTGTTAAGTTCAGTTTGGATATTAGGAAGCATTCACTCTACAGGAGGGCATGCACATAAATGAAACATGCTACTCAGAGTTCATGAATTCTCCACTCTCAGAGGCTTACAGGACGTGGCAAGCCATGGCTGATACACTCTAGTGACAGCCCTTGCCTCAGCAGGGATGTGTAACAGCTGACCTACAGAGTGTTCTTTCAACCAGCATTTAAATGTTTTACTGCTTACGATGGGGCCACGATGTTCCCCAGATGTCATTTATGCCTAAACTACCTGAAAGGAAAGAAGCTCGATGTAGCTGGGTTCAAGCATACTTGTGGGTACACTTTATTCTGAGCATATTCCAGTTCTGCATCAATCCAACCCAAACTAGGAACTGCTATCGCAATTGCTCTCTGTTATTACTGAGTTTGAATTATTTGATAAAGGACCCTTAACTCTCCAGGGCCTAATTTTCAAGGTTTCATTGTTAATTTTATATCAAAGTTCTCAAAACACAATGTACACAGGGAACGCTGATAAGAGGCTGTAACCTTCAAGTGATTTCATAGCATTCTCAACACATATTCTTTGTTGTTGTTGCTGCTTGCAGTGGTGCATGGCTCTTACAAGAGAGGCCTTGCCTGTCCGCACAAAGTAATGCCACTGAAGAGAAAAGGGGGAAGGAATACTTCTGCTTTTAGTTCCTGACAATTCAGTTTTCTTATAATTACAGCCACTACCTATGGAAGGGGATAGCTAGCAAGTAAAAATTTACAGCAGCGCAGAAATAGCATTCAAGTGCAAATTCTGGACTTTTCAGACCTATGTGAAGCATCAAAACAGCTGAATATGTGACAGAAGGTAAGGTGACTGTACTAGGCACATGGAAATACTGGCTTTGCCTCCAGCACTAGTGCATCTTATTGGGGAAAAAAAAACACAATACCCTATGGTAAAATATATGAAGAGGTAGTGAAAATGTTGATGTTATCCTGCCTCTCAGTCCTCCAAGTAATTTTATCTGTATGGTTCAATGAAAGATAGGCACTCTGATTTATAGAAATTTACCTCAAATAACTGGAACTAGAGAAGCACAGACACAAAAGATGAAAGGAGAGAAAATTATTCACACAAAGCTGTGCTTGGCTGTGACTAATGTCAGATCTTGTTAAACAGCAGATTTTGTATGTAACAGGCACTAAAAGCTCCAAATTATATCTTATACACACCCCAACTCAGCACAGGATTTGTCCCAATCAGTGACTAAGGGCCTTGTCCAAATTAAACAAGTTAGTTTCTGACTAATTAATTCTGGTTTTAGATGAAATGTCAAGTAGTAGATAAAGTTAGTGTTAATTATTGTTTTTAAACAAAAGCAAAGTAATTTTAAACTTGTAACTCCTTCCAAGACCATTTGGATAAGAAACTGGCTGAAACTGGTGTGATTTTGCAAATAATTTTTACACTGTAACCTTCCTTTTTCCCCAGTTCTAACCAGAACAGGGCCCAGATCTGTTTTGCTGTCATCAGTGGGAACATTTGTGGTGTCAAATTGTGGATGCTGCACTGGGGACAGCCAACCTTCTGGTTTGGGAAGAAAACCCTCTCAGGAAGAAACCCACTCTCAATGGGATGTCAGAGAAGCCCCATGAACTGCCTGATCATCCTCTTATGCATGGCGGAGTCAGAATCTCAGACATCCTATCCCACCACAGCGTGAAGAACAGGTACTTACAGCTCTGCATTGAAGTAGGAGGTGACATCAGGATCAGGCACACCTGCTACAGCAAAATTACTGCTTCCAGTGTCAACCAGAATATTTAACTGCCGAGACAGAAGAAAGGAGAGGTGGTTTTCATATTCAACTAAACAAACAAAAAATCATGAATTTTTTTTTTTGTCTAAACTACCTTTAGTTTAAAAACGGAGGTGAAAGTTGCTTTGAAGAATAAATACAAAGTGTTAACTTTTAGGAAAGACACTGCTCTGGCCCCTCCAGAACAGCTGATTATAGTGAAGTGCTTTAAAATAGTCATGGTTATGGAAGGGGGAACATCCACCAAGCCTGGATTTGTACAGCAATTGAATTTATGACCACCTCAAACTTCTTTTTGCCCCAATCCATGTATCCCAGCAACTTGCCTTGTCCAGGACACATACTGCTTTGTGCCCTGTTTAAAGCACTGCTTGCTGATGAGGTTTGAGTAAGGCTGATGAGGTTTCTAGGTAGAGGGCTGAGTGCCAGTCAGAGCAGAAAAAAGCATAAACAGGAAGCTTGGAAAGCATAAGAAGGAGGCGTAACTCCTTCCAAGTGGTGGCAACCTACCACAGTCTTCACTGCCTAGGAACAGGAGGAGGGAAAATTTATAAGCACAATGAAAAGCACTGATTGCAAGGCAGCCTTAGAGCAGGCTGCTTGTTCAGTTAATTGAGAGGATAATTTATGCCAAAAATTGCCTAATGAAAATACAGAAAAAAATAAAATCCTCTCTTTCCCTCTTTGGCTCAGATGACCAATCTGGTTCACCACAGCTGCAGGAAAATGCTTGTATTAGCACAAAGCAGAAGGTTGCAGCATGTGAATGAGCTGAGAAGCAGGACCACCTTGAAACTACAGCTTTGGAGCTCCATTAAATGACAATTTAAGCCAGAAATAGTGTACCACCACCAAAACTGGTGGTCATGCTTTTGCCTGCTCTTGGCTGTACGTTTCCCATGCCTTCTTGGCACAAGCACTAGTATCCATGTGGCTGTGCTGCAAATCAGATCAGTTTCCTCACCTACAGTTAAAAAAATTAGTCATCTGTCATCTCAGACAGCTACTTGACAGGAGATGGTAGAAGCAGTTACTAGAAAATGGTGATTGCCTACTTTGGTGTCAGTGTGGTCTCAGACTGGCCCCAAAATGATTGTGAAATTATGCTCTAGGCAATTGCAGACATCTGCTCCTATAACAGTGTTAAAGAATTAGGAATTTTCCAGTAGGAGGGAGACATCAGGACTGGTTTGCCTGCGGTTTGAATCCAGCTGGAACTCACAACTTCTGTAGTCCTCGTCAATCTGTAAGACTCAAGACTGAGCACTGAAAGAGGATGTGGGAAGAGTAAGAGAGAAAGATACAGTAAATCAGCTTCGTGCTGGCAGAAGAGGTGAAGAAACAGGACTGAGTTCAGAAAAGAGCATAAAGACAAAGGAAGATAAAGCATTTGGAGAAGATAAGCTGAATACTTCTTTAATAGATTTTACAACAAGCATAATCAAAAAGAGTGTGAGCTAATGTTTAAAAACATTTTTGGTTTGCACGTGGAGGGGAAGGAAACAGCAGATTGCCTCTTTTAACTATACAATACTGGACTGCAGATCACTGAAGAAAATGAACAGAAAGCCAACTAGTAATATGTGCGACTCTCTTTTGAACTACAAGCACATGTCATTGGCATTAATCATGCAAAAATGTTAAGGTTAAATATAAACAAAACCACAACCTTAGTCAAGTTATTTACCTACCTCACTGCATCTCAGATTTTAGATTAAGTGGAGACAATGCATTAAAATTTATTTTGCAATCACACACAAGCTAGACAGACTTTTGAAAACAAAAGGACATATTTAAGTTCACCTGGCTCAGAAACTGAGGCTTTAAAAGAAAATGAGAACCTCTGCGGCGTGACTTGCAACAAAATCCATGGTTTATGTCATACATTGCTTTGTTGAGATTAAAATATAACATTCTGTCAACTACCTATGAAAGTAAGAATTGTTCCTTTTATTTTTTCCCCTTTCCCCTCTGGGATAGAAATTGTATTAAAAATAAATAACAAAGAGTAGCTACAATGCATGCATCTATCAGGACCAACAAAAGTTGCCTCAAAGGGGTGCTGCGGGGCTTAAATTAATTAGCATTACCAAGGCAGTCTGTGATGTTTGAGTAATGGACACTGTGTATCAGCCACACAAATACATGTAGGTGTTGCCCCAGCCTCAGTAATATGCATGACACTGTACATGGAGGAGGACTAGGAAAAAAAACAAAAAACACACACAAACAAAAGCTCAATCACTAACCATGACACATATGAAAGATATTTCTCTCCCCTACGCACACCTTGTTAACATCACAGAATTCACAAACCACTGAGAAAAAGGGCAAGTTTACTGCCCACAGGACAGAGCCAATCAACATTTCTAAAAGCAAACTGACACCCCCACAAGAAAAAAAAAAAAAAAAAAAAAAAACACAAAGACAGCTAACCATGCAGATCCCAGCCCACTCGGCTGTGGCTGCACTACATGACAAATCACTATTGAGGCTGACATTCCTGATCTGCATGTTTGTGCATAATGAGACGCGGGCGGCCAGGGCAGACACAGATTTATTGTGGTCCTCACAATGGTAGCAGTGATTAGCAGATCACTTTGGGGTGGGTATAACTGACTGAGTGCTCCTTCTCTTCTCACTGCCCTTTGGCTCTGAACTTTCTTTAGTGCCTCCCCATCTCATTAAGAGCCACTTTCATGTTGTTGCTGCCAGAGCCTGTGTTATTATGTGCCAGTTCTCTGCCAGTGTTAACAGGGCTGCTGGGCAGCTTCCAAACCAGCTCTGGTGAGTCACAGGGCAGCAGCCAGAGTTCTTGAGACCTAAGGCCTGCCCTGCTCCAACTCCAGAGTTGAACTGGGCCCAAATCACAGCAGATGTGAGGTGACAGCCATTACTTTTCACCACCTTGCTCGCTAATGAAGCCTGAACTCTACAGCACCTCAACTTGTCTCTTCACCTATCTGCAACAGGGAAAGAAGGCATGGTAGCATTCTCCTCAATGGCCTCCTGGCAAAGCACCAGAGACCAAGAATCAAAGCTCTTCTTGGCTGGAGAAGCAAGTCCACTGGATTTATGGCAGCCACCTTGAAAGATTCATGTCCTGTCTCTTACAGTTGATTATTTAGCCACTGCCATGTTTGTTCAGAAACTGTTGGAGGAAGTTTTATTTTGCGATAGCCAAGATCAGAGAGGCATGGCTGAATCAATTCCAACCCTTCCTGAGTTGGAAGGGACCCACAAGGATCATTGAGTCCAATTCTGGGCTCCACACAGTACCATACAAAATTCAAACCCTACGTCTGAGAGCACTGTCCAAAATGCTTCCCAAACCTCAGTCCTTGGGGCCTGCCCCGGGCATCCTGTTCCATGCCCACTAACCTCCACGTGATCTCACTGTGACACAGCAAATGTAAAAGCCTTTTTTTGACCTGAAGGTCACCTTTACTACTGCTGCTGGACATGAAATCTGCACCTCATATCATAACTGGAGATTACCATTTTTTGAATAGTACACTTCATACAGAAGCAGAACTAATATGATTATTAATAGGAGATTCACACAGATAGAGTGAACGAGACAGGAACATCCACCTCTGCCATGAAAAAAATACAGTGGAAATCTGGCACACTATCTACATGCCAATAAGTTGTGCTTCAAAAAACCTGAACAACTCAAAACCTGTTTACTGAAAGTCATGAACACTGAAATGCATCAACAAGGAGGCAGAGGTCTCCTTAGGCCATGTATCTCAAGCATTCTGAATGGGTGGAGACACTGGAAAAAAAAAACAACAACCAGTTGTAACGACTCATTTCAAGTGGAAGTCAAATACACTGTCAATATTTCAAGGATCTCTCAAACTTTCCAGTGCTTGATTCAGCGCCAGCATCAAATAGCACTTACTGTATATTCACTAAACTGCTTCAATAATTTAACTCATCGCTATGTCTTTAATTTTTTTCTTTTTATATTTCCCATTGCCTACTGTTGTTGTATTTTGGTATTAGAAAAACGTGTATATCTTTTTTTTTTCATCTTGTCATCTTTTTTCATTCAGCAAAGATTCCTCTGCCTGTGGATTCTTCCTAATATCTGGTCTAAATCAACCCTCTTCCAGTTTAAAGGCATTTCCCCTTGTCCTGTTACTATATGCTCTTATATAAAAGTCCCTCCCCAGCCTTCCTGAAGTCCCCCTTCAGGTACTGGAAGGCTGCTATGAGGTCACCCCAGAGACTTCTCCAGGCTGAAGAATTCCAGCTCCCTCAGCTTGTCCTTGTAGAGGAAGTGCTCCATCCAGCCCTTGGGTCATCTTTGTGGCCCTCCCCTGGACATGCTCCAACAATTCCATGTCCTTCTTGTGCTGGGAGCCCCAGAACTGGATGCAGTACTCCAGGTGGGGTCTCACAAGAGTGGAGTAAAGGGACAGAATCACCTCCCTCAACCTGATAGTCACACTTGTTCTAATGCAGCCAAAGATATGGTTGGCCCCCTGAGCTGCAAGCACACACTGCCAGCTCATGTTGAATCTTTCATCAACCAACACCCTCAAATCCTTCTCCTCAGGGCTGCTCTTGAGCCGTTCTCTGCCCAACCTGTACCTGTGCTTGGGGTCGCCCTGACCCAAATGCTGGACCTTGCATTTGGTCTTGTTGAACTTCATGAGGCTGGCATGGTCCCACCTCTCAAGCCTCTCCAGGTCCCTCTGGATGGATGGCATGTCAACTGCACTACTCAGCTTGGAGTTGTCTGCAAACTTGCTGAGGGTGCACTCAAACCCACCGTCCATATTGCCTACGAAGATGTTAAATATTTATCACCGGTACCAGCGCCAATCCCCTAGGGACACCACTCATCATCAGCCTCCACTTGGACATTGACCAGTGACTGAAAAACTCTGAGACCCAGACAATTCCTTATCCAGTGAGTTGTCCATCCATCAGATCCATTTTTAAGTCTTCCTAGTCAGAAGGCTTGTAGCAGAACCCCACAATGGTGTCTACTTCCCCTGCCTTCCTTTTAACCCTAACTCATAAGCTCTCTGTCAGTTCTTTGTCCAACCCCATGTCAAGTTCCATGGACTTCATCTGGTCGTTAATGCAGAAGGCAACATTCTCTCCTCTTCTACTCTGCCTGTCTTTCCTAACGACTTTATACCTGTCTATTGCTACATTCCAGTCATGAGAGCCATCCTACCACGTCTCAGTGAAGTCAATGATGCCGTAGCCCTACGTACGTACACGTATGCCTGTAACTCTTCTTGCTTTTTTTCACCAGACTTCAGTCAAAAACTTGATGTTAAGCAACTGACAGTTTCCATTGGACAAGCTGGTAGGACCAATGAAGATGGACCTGTAAGACATCACAATGAAAACTAGAAATGATCATACCTTTCCTGGGATTTCTTCTTTACCCAAGGGCCCGCCTTTCTATACTCATCTCTCCCTTCCCCAGTAAAGAGTGAACATTACGCACTACTAACATTCATATGCAATTCACAATCTTGTCCTGCTGCGTTTTCATATTTTCTCCCACACATATGCTTAAAATAGGGCTTAGAGTCCTACTCCACTTGATTGAGTATGCCACACAGTAAACTGTCACAAAGTAAAAACATTTTCTGTCCACATTTAGAGACTTATAAATTGGAAGCCTCCCATTACTCGCTTGTGAGCTGTTGACGCATACTATGATATACTGGCTTAGTGGAAATCCATCCCATCTAAAAACTCCTGAACCTGTAACATATCTTAACTCCCTCTCTTTCTTCTTTTGTCCCACACATAGTAGGCCCTACAAAAAATAATTTCCTAGGCAGTGCTTAAAAAAAGTGCAAAGAATTGCTAATTTTTTAGGAATTAGCAGCTAGAAATCATCTGGATAACAGTTCTTTTTTAAGCTGGTTAATAGATAGGAAAATTAGTTGCCAATTTAAATACTGCCTCATTTAACACAACGATTCCTAATTACATTATCAGCCCATCTGGCAAGAACTGCTTAGAGCCATCACACTAAACAGAAAACACTCTAGCAACTATATGCTGTGTTTGCCCACAGTTATTATGCGTAATTATTGGCACTGACTGTCAGTCAGCCTCTTTGAGCAATTTGTTTCTACAAATTAATAATGTTACAATATACAGTGTCTTTTTAAGCACAGTTACTATACTCTGTTTTCAGTATTATCCAGAATTAGCACATACAGTCTACTTTCTAACGAATTAAGAAGACTAAGCTTCAATGCAGATTCTTCATTTCTTCCTTTTGAGATAAAGAAATAAAACCTAATTAAAACATGAGTCAGAGGAATTTTTGGAAGCATGTCTAGATGCAGGGCCTGCAAAGTTGCACATAAACTGAAAGCTTCTGTGATGAACCATTTCTGCTTATAGAATGATGTATATTTCACTGAACAGACAGGACTGGAACAAAAAAAGGGTGCATTTGTCAGTCTGTACAAAAGACTGGCACACTGCTGCTGTACACTGGAGCAGGGACAAGATTCTGCAATTTTTCACGGCTCGTTAAGCAGTCCCTGGACTTGAGCAGCTCAGTCCTTGTTACTCTGCAGCACTTCACAGAATCACAAGACTGAGACGGGAAGAAACCACTGGAGGTCACCTCATCCAGCCCCTGCCCAAGCAGGGCCATCTATGGCAGACTGTCCATGTCCAAGACCAGACAGGTTTCAAGTATCTCTAAGGAGACTCCACAGCCTCTCAGGGCAACCATCTGCTTCATCATCCACGCTGTGAAGAAGTACTTCCTGACAGTCAGATGGAACCTTCTGTGTCCCAGTTCGTGCCCATTCCCTGCTGTCCTAGCACTTGGCTCACTGCACCCACCCTTTGGGTATTTATACACATTAATGAGTCCCCCCCTGAGCCTCCTCATCTCCAGGTTGAGCAGCCACAGCTCTCAGCCCCTCCTCACAGGAGAGGTGCTCCAGTGCCTTCATCATCTTGGTGGCACTCTGTTGGACTCTGTCCAAAACGTCCATGCCTCTCTTGTACTGGGGAGCCCAGTACTGGACCCAGCACACCAGGCATGGCCTCACCAGTGCTGAGCGGAGAAATCCAGAAATTAACTCAGCCGTTTGACTGACTGTTGTATACTGGTGACACTGGAGAAATTTCCTACCCAATTCTGTAGCTTGGACCTTATCACTCTTCACCTTAGTGGAGAATGAGGAAGTGGGAAGACCACACATCACACTGGACCCAGGAAGAGAATTTCCAAGTAGTGCCTTCAGGGAAGACACCTCAGAGGAGTCAACAGAAAAATGCTTTGCTACTTCCCCTTGAGAAAGGTTTAACTATGCAGCTGAGATAAGAGGTGGTGCAAGAAATCAAAATGGAAAAAAGATTAACGATTTACTAACCAAGTTTGTTAAGCAGGTGGTGCCCGTGCTCTACTGCAACGTCACGCTTAGGGACACAGGGGGAGGTGATCTACAGCAGCATGAAAATGTAGTCAAACCAGACAGTCAAGCATATTACTAAAGATAATTCCTGCTCTGGTGAGAGCAGAAGTCAAAGAAAGTATGGTGTGTTTGTATGTTATGGAGTAAGCTGGAGAACAAATTGTAAACAGGCTCTTCAGGGCTGCAGTAGGTCAAGTCCACCAGAACTTGTTCAGCATTTGCTGTCATTTTCCCCCGACACATATCCAAATGGTGTTAGGGCCTGAGGTGTGATCCCACACTTATGCAGCCTTTACCTTCACTCTACCACCACCTGCCTCATAAGACACTTTTCTGTCACTGGCCACCATCAAACTTGCACTGGGCTAACAGAAGACAGAATCTCCTGCCCTAACTCTTTTCATGATCTGAACTGCTGGACTGGGTAAAATACTTTTTTTTTCCCCCTTTGGAAATGTAATAATTTCTTTTTTTGCCAGAAGATGAAAAGTACTATCAGGATTAGCCAATCTTCCCCCACTTAAGAGAGCTGTGTGCTTCTATAGTTGAGATTTGTATTAAAAACACAAATGCTAAAGATGACTGATTACTGTGAAGTATAAACTTGCTAAATTGTGACTTGAAATATGAACAACTGACTCTGGGACTGATGAATAGTCATTCTTAAGAGAAATATTACAGGAAGTGCTTTATATATATTATCATTTTGACAATAAGGGAAGGCTATTATGGTTTAAAGACAAAAAAAAAAATGTCAGCCAATCAATCCTGGTAACAAAGGAAAACATCTATTCTTCATTTGTGCGCCCTCCTTTCCACCATTTCCTTCAGTCTCATAAACATTAACATTCATCCTGCACACGCTGTCTCATGTGGTATCTTATTTTTCAAGCTGGAATTTATTTCCTGTGTCTAGATTCATCCTACAGCACATCCATCCTATTCATGTTATATGAACATGTTTTGCTGTTGAACATGAGCAATTACTTGTTTATCTTAGTGCAGGGTGAATCGCAGCAATTTTCTCTCACTGTCTTTTCAGAAAAGATTGACCATTTTTTCTCTCTTCTTCCAGATATAAGTTCCTCTCCCGTATCACTGACTTGGACACCAAATAGCTGACAAAAAATGTGTGTGAAACAACTCCCTCGTTCATCAAAACAGCTATACCTCAACTGAAGCCATGCCTTGTTCTAGATACTGCGTTTCAAGGAAAACCTGGACAACTCAGAGAATGTTCATTAACAACAATCATCTACAGGTCTAGGCATACCTGTAAATAAACATCGGACCTCATTCCTGCTCTGAAACCACCCAGTTGTAGTCACAGTCGAGCAGGCTTGCCGGGCACCGCTAGGCAGGATTCCAAGCTCTGCAGAGCAATGGCCAACCACATGATATAGCCACGAGTTTCTGGGGCTGCATGTGCCGAACAAAGACCTGGGGAAAGGAAAGAGCTTATAGTTCTGCAGGAGGGCAGCGGAGATGTGGGAAGGACTGCAAAGCTATTTCAGAATATAGGAACATCCACCAGCCATAAAGGGTTTCACTGTCCTCAGCAAACTCCTCCTTAGTTAGCATCTACGCAATAGTACCCATGTGCTTAACCACACTTCATTCCTGATGTAAAGAAAAACACTGTCAAATTGTTTCAGTTGACCTGAAGCTACACTTTTCCTGTAAAACAGACAAATACCTCACTTAAAAAAAAAAAAAACAACAACAAAAATACAAAAAAAGCCAACAACAAAAAAAAATCCACCTCAAGTGTCTTAGGTTTAAATTCTGTTATGTCTGTTCTATTTACTGGTATTTCTTAAGGCATGATACTTCTAAAAAACACAGTTCTACGTAAAACATTTCAGAGGGCTTTTTTGTTTTATTTTGTTTTAGAGAAAGGAAAAAAGAGAAAAGGTCTCACCACACTAATATATTACTTTTTAGAATATGAAGAAGGGATTTTTGCTTTGCTTTTTTTTTTAAAAGGAAATGAAATCAGTAAGCCAACGTTAATGTATTATATGCAGTGAATTATTATAGTTAGAAGCTGCATACAGTTTAGAATTTCAATTTTCCTAGGCTTTCTGCTCTACAAAATTAGCTTCCAATTTATTTTGTCAGTCCATCCTTTTCTTTACTTCTGTTGTTCATTAGAATCAGAGAAAATGCTGTCTGAAAAAAAAATTGCATTTGTATTTCTTTTTTCTGCCTAGCTCTAGAAGTCCTCCACTCTAATGAAACCCACCTCCCACTGCAGTGTCTGTAAGATTGAAAGTTTTACACATTCACGCAGAGCCAAGTTACACCAAATAATTGTTAATCTGACCTTCCTCACGCTGCACATACAAGCTTCTATACCATGAGTCACTGCCCATGTTTACTGTGCCAGCTGGACGCAATATAACCAATCAAAGGTCACATTTCAAACTTCAACACACCTTGTGAAATCTATCCTTAACACTCCTGACTGTAGACTAGGGGGTGTCTCAGCCTTACACATACTGCTTTATTTTAAGTCTTTCTTTTGTCAAAGACACCATCTTTCAGCAGCAGGCAGACCCAGCAGCAGCCTAACAGGAGAGCCTCTGTCTCACTCCTGTAACTCTACATTTGCAGGATAGTAGTGAGAAAACTCCGTGTTTTAAGAATGCTGCATGCTTGACCTGATCTCAAAAGCCCTTTTCCCTCTCCTCTCCCTGTCAGCTCACTCCTGTAGCTACACGACTCTCTTCAGGTTTTTTTTCTCTCTGTCAAGACGTTAGTTTCGGAGATGGGTGTTTGTTAGTAAAGATTTTTCAAACCCTGAAGAGCTGCATGAGGAAAGGTGAAGGAAGGACAAGCCAGACACATCAGGCTGAGCTGTTCTCCCCGATCAGGCTGTCCTCATCCAGGTACCATACCCACACAGTATAACCACTCACTGTAACGTCCTTCCAGGACTCCTACAGAAAGGTCTTGCCCATATTTTTTCCGTGCTTTTCACAGAGCAGGACACAGAATGCTTATACAGTATATTCTATCCATTCCCCTAAAACAAAATCGTAGTAAATAAGCAGTATTTTTCTTAAGATCCTTTTCATCTCTACACCACAACAGTGAAATAAACCTTTCCAAAACACTAAAGCCAATGGACAGGACTACATGAGAATGGCACCTCACCGCTCAAGATTAGTTTGTGGTTGTGAAAGCAGCCTCTGCTTTCTGGAGGCCAGAAAACCATGGACTAGCCCATGGTCACAGACTGACGTTCCTTCATTAGACAGGATTGTGGGATACAGGGAGGTATGTATGTTAGCACTCTCCTGGAAAAACTTGATATGCAGCTCCCTGTATCTCAAGTCATGACCAATGCCATAAAAATGTCACAACTTGTTCCTCAGGATGGGACTTGCAGCACTGCTAGATTTTGTTCCACCTAAGACAGCTCCTACATTATGGCCTAGTAGGGATGTTTCCACATGGAGAGATGGAGAGACAGCTACCATCACCTAATTTTACACAGCCACTGGGTTGTTGCTATAAGAATGGCAACGGACAGAACTAGATCAGCTGCTGCAAGCAAGAAGAAATGAAGGAAGAGATCACAAACAAGAACACCAGGTCCAGCTACATCAAACACAAGGACTACAATTTAGCTATTCAGACTGCATTCACTGCTTGAAAAGCTGTGTCATGTTTCCAGAGAAGGGTGTTGGGTCAAACTGCTCCCCACTGCTCTGGGCTGTCTTGATCAGCCTTGGGAACGTACACAGGTGTCCTGGGGAATGTACACAGGCAGCCCCAGGTCCCTGAGCACAAGCAAGGTGACGCAAGTCCATTGTTTTAACTACCCTGGTAATTATTACAGAGAATGCAACTTATGGTAGGCTACTGCTCCCCATTCCACCTGACCTATTTAGGCTATTACCATGAGCAGAATTTGATTGTCATCATGGGTATTGCTTGGAATCATACAGTGGAGTTCAAAGGCATACACAGAAAGCAGCCTTCCAAACCGTAACACTAGGAAGGACTATTTGATTGGGGGAAAAAAAAAGCTAATAAGCCATCTCACAAGAAAGTTTGATTTATTAAAAAAAGGTATGATTTTTTAATTCATATTTATTCTAACACTTTTACTTAAAAATTTGGAAGGGCAATTCAAAAAGCAGACTTGATTTCCAAGTGAAATAAGATACTATTTTTTTATTCTGAAAAAAATAAAAAAATAAAAAGCAGCAGTATTACTCCCCCTGCTCCTGGACTCATTTATTTCTCTCTCTCCTTCACAAACATGCACACTTTACTCTCTTTACCCTGGCTAATTCTGTGGAGGCAGCAGCTCTGGGAAATGAACTAGCTTTGCCTGTGGCTCATACATCGTTACAATTGTTAACTAAGTTCTACTATAAAAATCTTTATTACACAGGAGAACACAGAAACATGCAGGAACACAGCTTTATTTTCAGATACCAGGCTGAGTTTTTAGGGCAGGAAGTTAAAATACTTTTTATTCTCTCAGGCTTACAAAGGCTGCTTCACATAGAGAAGTTCCTGCTACCCTCTCCTTCAAATATCAAACTGTATGCAGGAGTAAACTATCTTCTGTTTCAGCCAGGAGCTAATGTCCACTGTGTGATGATGGTATCTCAGAACCCACAGCTGCCCGAGGTTTCAACAATTCATGTCCTGCCTGGATGGCTGTCCTAAAGCCTTGAAGCATTCAGCCTGTGCTGAAGCTTGGAGTGCCCAGACCAGTGTAGCACTAGAAGTCTGACTACCAGCACTGGAAAACACTGTAGAGCACACCTGCTGTGAACAAAGTTCCCAAATCTGAATAAAAACGTAGATAGTACTATTGGTATTTGGTCATTTGCCAAAACAAGACTAACTTAAACAAAAAGCAGAGTGCCAATGAAAGTTAACTTTAGCTGGAATATGTAACACATTCCAGCATTCATAACTACGGCTGCTGAGAAAATCTCTGATTTTGTTTTCCATAATATTATTTATTTCAGCAGTCCAAATGCAAAAATCTGGCACTCTGGTTCATGTGAAATGTTTGTGTTATTCCCTGAAGGACTCTGCATCTGCAAAGTAATGAGAAGATTATTCTGTGACAGATAAACTGAAGCAGTGTGACTGCATCAGATGTTACCTTGCTACAGCATTTCTCAAGCTTTTTCAAAGTGTGACCACCTTTGGACTCCTCTGTCAAATCTGCAGTCTGAGAGTCTGGGAGAAGAAAAAATGAATGAAATAATAAATAAAAATCTCTTTAGACGCAGGAAAATATCAGCAGGACTGATGAATCAGTTTTTGACACATCCCAACTCCCTCTCACCTGTGGCAGACACCTAGCAGACAGCACATGAAAGAAAACACAGGGCTTTCTGTACCACACTCAAGCAGCCTGATAACACTGCACTAAATAACTTCCAAAAGGGTACAGCATGCACTGTCTTGAAAAGGCATTACAAATACCAACTTTCTGTGTTGCAAACACTGGCAGAGTTCTGCGTGGACAGGCTGATAATAGCTGAATTTTGGAAGTTGTGTTTCTAATTAAGTAGGAAAAAAAAAATGAGAAAAATAAAAACCTCCCCCTCAAGATTTCAGTCGAAGTTGCAATTGGGAAAAACAAATCTGCAGATGAACTGTGTCATTTCATTCCCAATACCACATAAAATGACTTTTTTAGGGAGTGCAGGGAGACAGGAACCACCCATCTGTATGACCGCTTTCTAGTAAGCCCCATGAAGATGATGATCTGGCACGAAGCAAGGAGCAAAGTGAGGTATGGTATGGCAGCGAAACAAGAAAGATGAGCCGAGGTGGAGAAAAAACCTCACACGTGGCCTTGCTGCAGTGCTGAAGGTAGGCCTGAAGGTAGGCTTCAATGCACAGCAGGCCCTGAGGCTCTGCCTGCAGGTTGCTCGCAAGCCAGATCCACAAACAAATATCAGAAGGAATTACCTGAGAGAGAGCTGCCAAAATGACCTGATTACTTTTTCCCTATCAAATGGCAGGTGTTGGCCTTTCATGAGAGAAGGTTTATGTTCCGGCCCTCAAGTGCAAAGGTTACCCTTGGCTCCTGAGTTGGCTTTTTTCTTCCAAAGAAGAAAATCCTGCTGGGAAAAAGTAGTGCTGGCAAAGCAGTTATAGATCCCCAGGAACTGACTGGTGTCTTTAAATAGGAGCTTCCCAAGTGTTACTGCACCATTAATAACTTTCCTCTTCAAATTAGAATTGGACTATCAGTGACTTCGAGACACTTCCCCTGAACGCACTCAGCCTAACTTAACAGCAGTTTTTGCTAGTAAGTAAGTGCAAAAATAAACCAAACATACAGCTAAATAAAACCAACTAATTTTAGTACACACAAGCTGAGCAAAGACGACAAAAAATCTACAAGTAATTTGCTTTTCATGATTTAAAATTACTAGTAAGCAGAAATAGGATTGTAGAGTTCAATTACTGTCTTAACAGACTGTCTTCAAAAGAACTTCTTAATTATGACACATTAATTGTATTCCATGAGTTCTAATTTTAAGATTTTTTCCAGCTTACTTATTTTCCTCAGATTCCCTCTCCATGGTATTCCACAGGCTCTACCTATTTGAGATCTCTTATAATAAATTAGTAAATAAATAAATAAACAAACAAGATCCAGAACTTTGGTCCCCTAACACTCCTCATAAAGTAGTAGTAGTGAGAGGTCCAACTGGCCAAATTTTTCTCTCATGAGTGTCTGAGATGTAGACATACACAGAAAAAAAGGAGACATTCAGCTAACATGTAATTTTAAAACAAGAGGCTACATGTGCAAAATACTACAAATAGTAGTAAACAATTGCAAACAATTTTATTCATGGGCTATTTAAGTGCTTTGAAGGACACCAAGCTAACAGACACAGATTCAAATGTAAAACTTCTTTATTTTTATAGCAGCCTGGTATCTGTACAGTATGCATTCCATTTGCTTCGCAAGCTCACATTTACATAGGAAAATGAGGCTAAAAAGTAGTAGGATGTATGACAGTTCCATCAATGGTAGAAAAAAAAATTCCTTTTTCTCAGGCAGCTCAGTACTTTCTCTTTTACTTTGAAGACCTGATTTCAAGTCCTAATCTGTGCATAAATTTGAGCAACAAGTTCCTTCACTTATTAACATAAATTCTGATCAATTCTATATTTTACAAGTTAGAAAAGGGAGAGAAGTATGTCTGATTCAGACTGGAGAAGCATATTCTTCCTCTGGTTGGAGCTTAAAAAAATAATTACAAATTCCTCCCTTAATAATCCCAAATTCCACATGGGTTTTCTTTCGTCCACTGGCTATTTATTTATTTGTATCACTCCTGCTCCAAATCCCAACTGATTCACCCCTTCATAATAGGTAACACTGTTATTTGCTCACCCTCTAGTATTCTTTCTAAATTTAACTGATGCTTTCGCCTGGGTAGGGGATGAAATGCTTGGAGCAGTAAAAAGTATGAACTTGACACCTTCTGCCACATGACTGATTTTCACAGCAGTCCCTCTGCCCCAACTCACCAGGAACAGCAGCTGTGTTTGCTATGACCAGGGACGCTGGATAACATATTTCAGCACTGCTCCAAAGTAAAGCGAGCACCCTTCAGGGAGGTATCCCTGGAGAAGCTGGTGGGGCCTAAATCCAACCAATTTGAGTTGGAAGGAACCTTTAAAGGCCATCTGGTCCAACATCCCTGCAATGAATAGGGACACCTACAGCCCCTTCAGGTTGCTCAGAACCCCATCCAGCCTGACCTTCAATGTCTTCAGGGGTGGGGCATCCACCGCCTCTCAGGGCAACTTGAGCCAATGCTTCATTACTCTTACTGAAAAAAACTTTTTCCTTATATCCAGTCTAAATCTCCCCTACTTTAGTTTGAAACCATCTTCCTTTATCCTATCACAGCACACCCTGCTAGTCTGTCCTGAAGGACATCCTGAGGAACTAGTCACTTCCATTCAGTGACACTGCACATTACAGGCCATTCATGGGCCATGACAAACCTCTCAAAATGCACCAGTGCAAAGCCTTGCTACAAAGTACTCCCTGTGCTATATTCTACTAAGGCCACTACACTGCAATTACTCGTGATTTGGGCTGCTTTTACAGTACTGGCACCACTATTTCCATGCAGTCCACCTGCAAGGGCTGATTCTGTATGAAGGAGATGCTGCAACGTAGATTTGTAAAGGAAGAGGCAGTTCTGTCAACTCAAATCTAGTATTCTTTGGTATACTTTGTTTTTGGCCAAAAATATATTACACCCCAGCACATTACATCAAAGCGTTGAGTCCTGTCTCCTCTAACTTCCGTATGGGAACTGTTGAATCAGGGCCTGAACCACTGATTGATCGCCTGAGGTGAGCACTGAGTCAGCCGCAGGAGCACAGGTGAAGGCAATGCACTGTGTGACCGGAAGGGGTGCAGTCTGGCTCCACCTCTCCCAGACCCCATTTAAAGGCTGACCACCACTGGGGAAGGATCTCATGTTGGAGGTCCCTCCCCTGTGGAGTTCTGGGTGAGCCTTTCCTTATTTACTGGTTGTCTTTATACCATCTGGATAAGCCATACAAAAATATACTGCCCATCTTCATTCTTTTGTGTGGGTGCTATTCTTTTGGGGTATTCACCCTTCAAACTTCCATGTCTTTGCCTTTTTTTTATTTTGCTGGTACTCAGCAGCAACAAAAAAAAAGAAGTTTACCCAATTCATTAGGTAAGAGCAGTAATTTGCATCTCCATAGTACCTCCAGCAGAGAGAGCTGAAAGAATTCTGTGCTACCACCTTAGAACACTCAGTATGTCACAGTACTCACCTTCATTTCATTTTTCTTCCATAGAAAGCTCAAAAACATATTTTTGAGATCTACATAACTATTAAAAAAGAAAAGAAGGGGAAAAGAATTAAGAGACTTGAGGTGGAGTTTGCCTTCTGGTGTTTGAACTTGGTCGGATCATATTTTCAAAATTTCTCTTTGTATCTAGAAGGAAGGTGAACTCCCTTTAAAGAAAATTTAAACAAAGCTTAGCTTCTTGGGGAATGACACAGCTGCAGGAATCGGGCACTTATCACCTAACACAGGAACACTACTGAAGTAATGAAATTACAAGAGCAGCTGAATCTTTCCTCACAGTATTCAATCCTTATAACTCTCGTGAAATGAAAGCTATCAACAATTAAGGAAGAATGGCTGCATGTTCAGTAATTGCTAATGCATGTGTTCATCACCTTCAAACTTTTAAGCTATAAATTATAAAAGTCTGTACACTCTCGAGATATTTAATATGTATCTTTCTTCTCCTTGATAACTGGAATAAAGTGAACAGAAGACAACCTCCCATCGATTGTATGGAAATTGGAGTTTGCATTTTGCAGCAAAGGCTATGAGACCCGACATTTATATAAACCTGCGAAGTTCAGAGGGAGTTTATAGGAGAGGTTTTTGCTCACCCCTGCACAGAACAAACTGCTATTAGGAGAAACAATAAACAAAACCATAGAATGAGAAGCTTAAATTTCAGAAAGGGTTTATGTATTCAGAGCATAAATCAGATACTATCACGGTTTCAATACCCACAATCAAACCATAGCTACAGGACTCTCAGCTCTCAAGAGGCACATGCCAAGCCTCCCTCTTCAATGAAGTTGAAGGTATAATATTTATATGATCTCAACAAAAGCTCAATTTGGAAAAGCAGCAAGACTGACAGGGCTGCTACTACTTCACATATACTTCATGATATGCTTCATAATAAAGACCAACATAAGTAGCAAGATGAGACAACAGAACTTTTGCTAAGATTTAATATAATCCAGATGCACTTCAAGAAAGCTGTGAAGAACACGGGGTGCTTTATAAGAGTTTGACTGTTTCAACGGTCAAAGGCTTGTAAGAGAAGCTAAATTAATATCAACAGAACTGTGGAGAAGATAGTGAACAAATGCCTGAATGATCTTTGATTCTGTTCTGCACAGTGCTTATAATCTCAGGGTGGGCAAAATAATAGAAGATATAGCAAAGGAATTCATCAGATTATTTAAAGAAATAAAAAGTAAGAACAGTACATAATTCATACTGTAATCTTGTCACCTCATATTTAAATCTAGCATTGGAAAAAGTGCACCTATACAGGCAGGTGTAAAGCACATAAGCCAACAGAAGTAGGAGACTACACACCCATGAAGCAAGAGAGAAATATATCACACTCTTCCATACAGAACTTTTATTTCTTTTTTTAGCTTTCATGTAATCCTGTAGTAGAGCTGTATGTGTATTAATGAGAACTAATGTGAGTAATGACAAGTGATGATGATCTGGTAGCTAATCTGGAGATCTGATATGATAAGGCTATCGTATCGTAAAACTGGAAATGGTCAGAAATACTTCCACTGCAAACACTTTGCAAAACTGGATCGACTACACTCAAATTTTCTCTCTTAAAAAAAAAAAAAAAGATTGACTTCACACAACTGCTCTATTTTTATATTGGCAGAACAAGTATTTCAGAACTGCCATTGTGAAGCTCAGTTCTGTACTGTTTATCTGCTGTATGACAAATCAGACTTGGAATGAAAGCCAAACTGTGCGCCTTAAATGACCTGAAAAGATAAGTTCTTTCATAGCAGCTTCCTTCCAAGAACTGAAATTAAAAATTTCTACAAATGCAATTAAACAGTAATACAAGTTCAGGAATGCTAAAGCCTCCTGAGAAACAAATGTTTACCCCCATACTGGCACAGCAGGCTTTCAACACTAAATGCAAAGTTAGCAGGCACCAGCAGCCTTGTAACCGCGACATTAAATCTTGTGCCTTTTTTCACAGCCTTGTATTTGGTCTTGATCTGCTCCTGCTTTGTTTGCATTCCCCCAACCCTTGCTGAGATGCTGTGCAGAGTGGCAGCCTTGCTCCCTGGTCTTTCTTCTCATTTATCCACAACTCTTCCTTGCTGGCAGGATTCCTCTTTGTCCATGGCAAAGCACTGGAGCAGCAGTGCCCTGTGACTTGGCTCAGAAGGAGTCTGGGTGAAAGGAAATTGGAAAGGAATTGGCTATTGGGGAAGTCCCACATCACGGGGTTGCAGAAGGGAGGTGTTCAAGGTATACACTCTTAGCTTATGACTTGTGGCAAAGTTGGACTGGGATGAACCTTTAAATTAACCCAAAACATCTCTCCTTTCCGACCCAGTCATTATCCCCTTTGACTCCAGCAACTGCCTGCCCATGGAGTTTGATGTGATCCCAGCACTTGGCAGTACCAAGACACTTGCCTTCAGTGCCAGCACTGTAAGAGATGCAAGTGCAACTGTCCTGCAGCAGCTCTGTGGCTTGCTGTAGAGCAGAAAAGCAACAAGCATATTCACAGTCTTTAAGTCTTCCAGTTCCAGGCAGGGAATAGGAGAACAAATTCCTATCCAAAATAGCAAATAAATTTTAACTGCACTCTGCTACATCGTGGCATGCTGGGGTCTGACTTTCTGGAAGCGCATCTATGTTACAGTAACCATGGTGGGCTGGCTCACATGAATAAAACTTATTATGTGCTAGTCACCAGGAGCAATCCTTTAAATAATTAACCTTAAAAGAACTCAGAATTTCGTTCAAAACGCTGAAAATAGTGGTTTTTTTTTTTTTAGGTGGAAAATCATCAAGACACGTTTGCATGGCATGCAATGCAAAGTAATACTTGGCTGTTAGTGTAAGTGAAGCCTCCAGGCGTAGTGAGGGCAGACCTCTAGTTACATTATCAAGAGCCTGTCATATTTTTCCTTTTCCATTTCTTTCACTTTCCAAATCCCCCTAGATGTGCAAGATGATATCTTATATATTCACACTTTCTGCCTAAAATTATTTTTTAATTTAAGACACAAAATCGGATTATTAGCCCAATCCAACCTGATATCTTGATGCTGGCAGAAACCAATATTGAACGTCTCTCTCAGGAGTGAAAACCACGCCATGCCACACTCTCAGAGCTCATCAAAAACACAGCCAACAGTGCAGAGGAGATGTTATTCGTGCCTTTTGTAGCTATTAGGCCACACCTAGGTACCTCAGACCTGGTTAGCTCCCTCTTAACTCCATTTATTGATCATAAAACAAGATGCTCATTTCTAAACATTGTGCTCGCTTTCAGACACTTCAATTACAGCAACAGTGATCAACCCTGAGACATCCAGGTGTAAATAAAATCCCACAGAAGCCCCCCAAAACGTGATAGCTGCACCAACCCCCTCCCCCC